>JAODUO010001581.1:5000-10000 GCA_025642075.2 Ridgeia piscesae | reverse complement strand
ATATTCACTCAAACACCTGTCAGACGTACGTCACCGTTGTTCTACTTCCTTTGTCTAACGACACATTTTAAACATGTTAGTCATTAAAATGGATCTGCTTATTATATTCCTTAAATATATTCCAAATGAGCACAAGGCTGCCATACTACTGCTACTAGATCTATCGGCAGCAGTCGATACGATCGATCACACAATCATGCTAACCCGCCTCAGAGATCGGATTGGCATAACTGCAACATGTCTTGCATGTCTTGCTTGGTGAATCGAAACCACCGTATTCAAATGTATGGCAGACTATCCGCGGAACGTTCAGTGGTGTTCGGCGTTCCGCAAGGTTCCGTTCTCGGCCCGCTCATGTTTATTTGCTACACTGCTCCACTCGGTGATATCGCACGTCGACACGGGATAAACGTTCACCTGTATGCTGATGATACCCAACTGTATCTCGCGTTCAGTCTGCACTCTGACAATGACACAATCCAGGCAGTCACGCCGCTATGCTATGCCGCATATAGAACTTGGTGATACCGTTGTGACAGTGTCCACTGTTTCCAAGAACATTGGCGATTTCTTCGATGATGCTCTAAGCATGAATAACCAAGTGCAGCACATATGTCGTGTAGGCTATTTCCATATCCATTGTATTGAAAAAATCATATATCTTCTCGATCGGAAAACAGCAGAAATTATGATTCATACTTACGTTACGTTTCGCCTTGACAACGGAAACTACCTGCTATACGGCATGTCCGACCACCTTCATACCAAACTTATAAAAAAGTACAAAACGCTGCTGCCCGGTTCACAACCAAAACGAAGAAACACGACCACATCACTGCTGTTTTAATCAATCTTCACTGGCTTCCTATCAAACATCGGATCGAGTACAAACTGTTACTGTTGACGTTCCGAAGCATTCATGGACTAGCTGCATCATACATAACTGACCTACTAATTCGTTACGAACCGACCCGTGCGCTACGCTCCGCGGACGCTCACCTACTGGAGGTTTCACGATGCAGACTACGTACGCAGGGAGAAAAGGCATTTTGGAAAGCTGCTCCACGCCTCTGTAACAGTCTGCCGCTTGCCATGCGTGCCACAGACTCCCTCAGTTCTTTCAAGAAGCAACTGAAGACATTTCTTTTAAAAGAGCGTTTTCACTTTTAAAGAACAATTTTATAATATCCGAACATTTTTAATATGTACTATTTCTCAACTATTTTAGTATTATTATTTTTATATTGTAATATAATTAAATATTATTTATTTTTAATATATATTATTTTTAATATATACTACTCATCAACTTTTATTGTTTTTTTTTAAATTGTAATAAAATTAACTATTATGTGTCAGTATTAGTATTTTAGTATTATTAAGACTAATATTTATTTATTTATATTGAACATTTTTTAATGATATATTTATTTTATAACTACGTCTCTATTTTTTATTTTAAGGTAATCTGTATATTCATGTAAAGTGTAATGCCCTCTGAATGTTTTATTGCTAGAGATATGGCGTAGACAAATAATGTTATTTATATTATTTTATGATATCATACTTATACAATCCAATCAATACAAGATGTATATATATATGTATATATATATATATATATATATATATATATGCGTATGCATGTAATATATATATATATATTATAAATATATATATATATATATATATTATATATATATATATATATATTACATGCATACGCATATATATATATATATATATATATATATATATATGGTATGCATGTAATATATATATATATATATATATATATATATATATATATATTATTTAACCATGTTATAATATATATATATATATATATATATATTATTTAATCCATTATAATATATATATATATATATATATATATATATATATATATATATTATATATATATATATATAAGATCGTGTTCCATTAAGATACGGAATAACACAGGAACTGCCCCATAACTATAAACTAAACACAATTTACACGACAAGATCACAATAGCACATGGGTTGCTTTTATAGTTGATTAATATTCAGTGTATCAAACATACATAAAGTATACGTATTAAACAACTAGAGAATGTGTAAATCACAGCAGGATTCTCTGCGGACATGTCCGGGTAAATTAACGAAGGATTGTCCTGGGACTGTCAGCTGTGGCTAATTTTGCAAGCAACACGTTGCTACAGATTCGCAAAATGCTGGTTGTAAACAATCTACAATTTTTTCAACGGCGTGTATAAACAGCGGCCTCGTCCGTAATGTATAGTGTCGTGAATCGAGGGCACACCAGCGCGCTGAGGTTGAAAAAAGCAATCCATCAACCCAGTTTCATGTAAACGCGCAATATCATAAACACAAGCTTGACCTGTCCCAGGATAGTTACGTTCTATCTCAACAAGGTAACAACAACTTCACTTACCGCGACATCAGCTCGTACCACTGATCTCTACTTCCATATATATATTATTATTTCCAAACACGACCAAACCATTCGTCTAGATTGATACAGCACAACACCCGTCGCACAGCACAATCGTGCTGCAGGTTATTCAAGAAAATACGTACTATTTGCTTTCGCGCAGTAATTATTGCGTGGCTAAATGCTCCTAAGAAAAGTCGCGATGGTGTTCGAGTATACACGTGTATCAGTGGGTTTGATGCAAACAGCTTTGAGCAGTCGTATGAACTCGATACCCAGCTACGCAATTCATACAAAAGGACGGACATGACGCAGTGGTTTTATTTTGTTACGTCACTTCCGTGGCAACGCTGCTTCAAGACATGTCGCCATTGAGCGCCAAAAACTGGTATCGCTTATATAAAACTCGTCCGGCGGTGTGAAATGAAAAGGGCCTTTGACTGATGACACACAATACGAAAGCTGCCGTCAGATGCAGTGTCGATTAGGCACGGCAGGGTTTTCGTTGACATGCACAAATCATGTATAGTATACTATTAGAAAACTACTGGTTAACAAAAATACACACTTTATATATCATCGATTTTCAACATCCACATCGTACCATAATTATTATAAAAATGTACGCAAACGCCTTGTATTGTTGGTGTTTTACCTGCGACTTAAACGTTGTCGTAATAAATCAAGGATTTAGGAGCAATGATCTTATCGTATACAAATATATTACATATTTTATTCCATGACTTGTTAGATCTATTTATTAGGGTTTGGTATCTCAGGAGCAACAACTTTTTCTTATATTGATAATGACTGACTGCACACATTGTGTACAATTTGTGTTAAAACATGTATAGGATAATAAATTTATAAACTAAAATAAATAAATATTAAATATTAAATAAATTGACAGGTGCCTACACTGAACACACAACACGGAAGAGATGAGTGTTCGACAGTCTTTCAAACGTCACAAGGCAACAGGTTTTCTTAATTGAGAGTAGAAAACATCTCTTTCACAACCAACACACTATATCTAGCCAATGTGTGGTTTGTTTCATGAGCGACTATGCCGTGCCCGTCATTTAGGCCTACTAAATTGCAGGACGTGGCAGTCCGTATTCAAACAGCCGTGTTGTTGGTGCACTGGGGTTAGATATGACTTAAGGCGGGTTTACACTATGCCACGCTGCTGCTTGCAACGTGAGTCACGGTTGCTTGCAACACCGTTGCTGCCAGATCGCCTAGTGTAAACATGAAATCGCATACAGCGGCGTCTCATGAGACCGCTGCTTGCAACGGTTTCACGGATAAAGAAGGTTCTATTCCGTGCAACATTATCTCTTGGTTGCATGGAATTTGTCCAAGCACAGGCAATGTCCGCGTGTGACGTATAGCTTTCGAAAGCTTTGCAGCGAGTTGTTGCTCGGCAGATTATTAGACAATTTGTTTAATTTATCAATTCTACGAACAACGCCATTTGTTGTTTTATACATATGCGAGTGTGTATTTCTTATAAATATAATGATTCTATAATGGGATCAGCAATACTGATGTGATCACATAACATAGCTATATTAATTTTTAAATGGTGTGTATTACAAAGAGTTTCATACCACCAATTTGTTTGTCATTATAATTTTTCATGTAAATAAAATAATTCCTTTTGTGTCCCAAAGATTCCCTTTAAAATGTAATGTACAAAATTGTAACTAATCATATTAACATAAGTAGTTCATATAATTATATGCCTACATTTCATTACAAAAAGTGTGTTATTAATCACTTAATTTTAAAACCCAGACAACATATCAAAACAAATTACTCCATATACGTTTCTAGTTTGTTCTCCACATAAACTATCAGTATACTATAAATAATTGGTAAGCCAACATAAACTATGCATTCTACGCAAACATTAACAGAAACTATTTCACATTTTCTAAACAAAATATCTGAGTAATACAAATTAATATTAACTAAACACATAATGTGTGTGTCATGTCTGTTCATGTGCCAGTATTTCTTCCTCACGCAATGTAAAGTTATGAACTAATTATGTTATTTACATTTTTGTAAATATGCAAGATATATATGCAAGCAATGATGTGTGCTTCATGTAAAAGATTTGGTGTGACAAGTTGCCATCTCCACATGTGGACAAGTTTCCTTATTTCAGTGGCATCCCATCTTACAAGTCAAATTATATAATACCATTTGATGCACATAAAGTGTATTATGGATATCAGTATAGCACATCATTTGCAGCCTACTGAACATTATTTTCAATTTAGCGTGTTTTATGCTAATATACGAACTCATTGGTAATGTATATTTCACAATATAATGATTGTGGACTCATCATTTCAGAACATAACTACAAAATATATTTATTAATGTACTCACGAGTAATGTTATATGTCATCTTCTTTCAATACTTTCAAGTAATGTGTGCGGTTAGTTTAATAAATAAATGCATTTTATATTGTTGTGTACTATTTATTTGTTGGCCCACAAGCAACCCATGGCATTGCTTCTACCACTATTGTATTTGTAATCAGTGT
>JAODUO010001581.1:0-2500 GCA_025642075.2 Ridgeia piscesae | reverse complement strand
TACATGACTGTATGTGGGTGTATATGTGTGTTTGAATGTGTGCGTGCGTGCGTGCGTGCGTGCGTGTGTGCGTGTGTGCGTGCGTGCGTGCGTGCGTGCGTGCGTGCGTGCGTGCGTGCGTGCGTGCGTGCGTGCGTGCGTGGGCATTAAGTATATGAAAGGCAATCGTTTGCTCTCAAAACAACGTTTCTTCTCCTCCCAATATTCAACAGGATGTATGAGGTCTTCGGCCAAAGTTAGCTACTAAAACGTTGTCAACTGCATAACAAATAGTTGTGTTTACGTTGGCACTGTTAGGGTGTGTCGATTATGTATGTCCAAAAATAAGCGACGTCTATTCAGTAAAATGAATTCCTCACTCCTGCTGTCAAGAGAGCGGTGCTGGGTAATTAATGCGTGTTTTACTACACGACGCAAAACCGAGGTACAGTTTTACACACACGCAGAGTTGGCACACCTTACTAGTACTACCGTAGAAACAACATAGGGTAGCGTAGGCACAAAGTCTGCGGTGAGATAACACGTGCATAGTTATTCACATTCTTGTAATGTTGATGTTCTGATGCAGTAATACGATTACCGTGTAGTTTTGCTAATATAACTATTATCAAAGCAGTGACGTTTTGTTAATAACAGTAACTTTCAAAATCGATTTAGTTACAAAATACTTCTCCAAATCACGATCCACTGAGTAAAAATACGAAGATTGATGTCATTCACCATTGCCACTATTCACCATTGCCACCATCGTCAGCCACTATTGGACTCGAGGTTTGGCCGAATGAAACCTGACAGTCACGTGTCCGGTCACCACTGCGGGCCGTTTCCGACAAATTTGACATATTTACCTCCCGATATGAGATACATAAATGGCTAATCACTGATGGCACACGGCAAATCTTCCTCTGCTTTTGCTCCTATTGTTCGATTTCATACTATGCAATGCAATGCAATGCAATGCAATGCAATGCAATGCAATGCAATGCAATGCAATGCAATGCAATGCAATGCAATGCAATGCAATGCAATGCAATGCAATGCAATGCAATGCAATGCAATGCAATGCAATGCAATGCAATGCAATGCAATGCCACGGCGACGGCGACGGCGACGGCGAGCGGCGACGGCGACGGCGACGGCGACACGACGGCGACCACGGCGACGGCGACGGCGACGGCGACGGCGACGGCGACGGCGACGGCGACGGCGACGGCGACGGCGACGGCGACAGCGACGGCGACGGCGACGGCGACGGCGACGGCGACGGCGACGGCGACGGCGACGGCGACAACTATGATTATGATAACAATAATACTGTAATGTTTATGGCACCTAAATCCTTGGAAACTAAGTGCAAGCCATGCACACAAACGTTGAACGAAGATGTTCTAAACATGATTTCATTTTGTGAATTAGTTCTTTATAAAATCACCTTGTTGCAGATTGCACCACCGTACCCTTTGAAAGTATGATGACGGCAACGCTTAAAAGGTCACGTTGGTTGTAGAACACGCATACCAGCGAAGACCCCCCGACGTGTCATGGGCGCTCTGCCGCAACGCACACAGAAAGACGAATAAAGACGATATGTTCTATTCGGTGATCTGTTTCTTAGGACTGTTTCTGTTACCTTGCTACATCGACGATGTCGCCGGCGGAGTCGCAGTGCAAAGACACGACAATGTCAACTTGGTTGGCATCGAGCAATCAGACCCTTCGGCGCACGAAGTATTGAGGCGACATAAACGACAACTTGCAACTCCACATCCAAGTATGGAGACTATTTATAAAGTTATTATTTGTAATGTCTAATCTCTTCAAAATAATTAATTATTAACATGGATGTGTTTTTGACATAACATACACATGTTAGTGTTGAATAGAGTTACATAAGATCCAAACAAAATCCTTTGCTATTCAGCAAAACATTAGTAGGATTCGACGAACAGTACAATCACGATTTTACATTTTATTACAATTATTGCGATTGGCGACAGCACAACAGTCAGCGATGAATTTTTTGCTATCGCCAATCGCTCTTCGGAATAAATTTTTTGATTGTCTTACTTCGTGACATAAGATAATTATGTTTGTAATTATATATTTGAGATCCTTGCTAGATACCAAACTTCGTCTGAAATAAGCGACATGCTGTTAATCGTTGATGCTGTTGGCAACACGTGTTTACCTTAATACAAATGGTGGCTGCTGTTTTCTGGTACGAAATTACCCATATCTACCATGCCTATTCAAATTGTTTATGCATGCAATACATAGTGGTACCCGTTTCACGGAATTGTTTTAGCTTATAATAACAATAATTTGTTGATAATAATAATAATAACGTAGACCTCTGTTCAGACGTTTTAAAATACAATATATTCGATAAAATATAACACCTAACTTAGATATACAAATAATAATACAAGTAAAATATATAAATAAATATAAATAAATAAATACGTCTAACTTGTGCATAGTTGTACATAGTTGAACCAGA
>JAODUO010001580.1:27500-82780 GCA_025642075.2 Ridgeia piscesae | reverse complement strand
GTGTGGTGTGTGTGGTGTGTGTGGTGTGTGTGGTGTGTGTGGTGTATGTGGATTGTGTGGGGGTGTGGGGTGTGGGGGTAATAATGATCCTTGTCACACAAGTGACCTTCAGATGTGGACGCACGTCTATTCCACTGGCACGGCAGACGGTAGAACGAAACAGCATCGAACATGTTAACGAGTACATAACAGAATCCGTGCCTGGAGCATTGATAGTTCAGCCAGCCAGGCCCAGTACCAGCCGCAGTCGGAGAACATGCCTGGACGAACACGAGAAAACACGCAAACACGACTTGTCAGCCAAGTGGCCTAGAGATTTAACATCTGCCTGTGACACGTGCACGGCCTATGGTGACTAAAATTCATCACGCTAAAACACACGTGCAATAGATTCTGTAATTTACGTAATTTACCATATGGATTGTTATTAGTGATTGGTCTTTTTAATACGATCACCACCTGAACACACTTCTTCCTACTCATTACACATTGATGGCATACTTAGTTAATCACTATTATATATTATTGAATTAACACGTTTATACTACACATGTGCACAATATTGAAACAAAATCTCCCTGCATCGAATTGTAAATTAAACTAAAATAAGCCATGTTATATTGAAGTATCGCTTAGGTGATTGCAAACAAGCTTTATAGTACATAATGAAAAGTACACCGACGCCAGAAGTAACACAGAGGCGAGTAACTGAACTGCTTAAAAAACTGACCGATAGTACATTTAAAAACATGCAGAGAAGATTTAAAATATTTTACAAAACAAACATGCATAAGGTGCCAAGAGAGTAACAACATGTCGAAACCAGCTGCCCTCTTTTTTGATATAATCAATTAATATATATAATAAAGGACGTAAGGATTCGGTCCAGCATTAATGAAGAAATACGATACATTAGATATTTTTTTATTGCTATGGAGAATTAAGAAACAATGGAAGAAGCCATCAACAAAGTTGCGTAAATGTCATTACAATGCTAATATGTTCAATATTTGTTTTGACAACCACTTCAGAGGCACTCACACAAACATGGGCTTTCGATATGCCAAAAGCTTCCTTATAAATAAGTCATCTGGAATTTGGTTCGGTATCGCAATCTTACATAGCTACCCCAACTCTGCATGCGTATGAATGCAGCAACAAACTTCAAATGTGCAAACGATAAGAATATGTGTGTGATTGTTTTGCGCCGTAACAGTTGCTTCGCCTGAATCCGCCCTCACGATAAGTGACGGCGTCCTAGCTTCATGGCTATTTGTTTCAGACGCATTGTCTCTGAATTGGCACAGGTATGGTGTACCAGGAAAACTCATTAGCGGCATGTCGTCATTAGTCGGCTGTAAAACAACAGCCATCATTTACTGTATCGAGAGAGCATGAGCAACGGCTAGTCGTCTTCTCGTTGAGTCACCGCCTGACACTAAACACGCAGCAGTGTTGGACTTGAACAATGAAATGCGTAGTCTGTAATAAGATAAAGACAGGTCGGTGATAATAATATATACGGAGAGGGATTTTGGTACGAAAGTTGTAGAGAGAGAGGGGATATATATATATATATATATATATATATATATATATAATATATATATATATATATATATATATATATATATATATATATATATATATATATATATATATATATATATATATATATGAATGGAGATAGGAGAAGGGAGATAGAAAGGGCGAGAGGGAGGTGGATAGGGAGAGAGGGGGAGGTAGGAAGAAAGGGAGGGGAAGTGGGAGAGTGGGTGAAGGACCGATGAATGGAGTGCGAGGTGGGTGCAATGAGGGAGGGAATGAGGACAAGAAGAAGGAACAGAGGCAAATACATTGAAAGAGGGAGACATGAAGTGGAGGAGGTGGAGATTGAGGAGAAGAGAGAGATAGAACAGGCGGGTGGGCGGGCGGGCTGGCGGGTGGGCAGGCTGGCGGGCGGGCAATCTATGTTTATGGTATAAGTATAATATTATGGAGACTGCGTCTGAAACAGAGCATGAGACGGAGAATAAAATGCAGCATTCGCTACTTCCTAAGAAGGAGGATGCCGAATGACGGAGACTGAGACGGGGAGAAACAGACGGAGACTGAGACGGGGGAGAAACTGACGGAGAATGAGACGGGGGAGAAACTGACGGAGAATGAGACGGGGGAGAAACTGACGGAGAATGAGACGGGGGAGAAACTGACGGAGAATGAGACGGGGGAGAAACAGACGGAGAATGAGACGGGGAGAAACTGACGGAGAATGAGACGGGGGAGAAACAGACGGAGAATGAGACGGGGGAGAAACTGACGGAGAATGAGACGGGGGAGAAACAGACGGAGAATGAGACGGGGGAGAAACTGACGGAGAATGAGACGGGGGAGAAACAGACGGAGAATGAGACGGGGGAGAAACAGACGGAGACTGAGACGGGGAGAAACAGACGGAGAATGAGACGGGGGAGAAACTGACGGAGAATGAGACGGGGGAGAACAGACGGAGAATGAGACGGGGAGAAACTGACGGAGAATGAGACGGAGGAGAAGAAGACGGAGAATGAGACGGGGAGAAACAGACGGAGAATGAGACGGGGGAGAAACTGACGTAGAATGAGACGGGGGAGAAACATGACGTAGAATGAGACGGGGGAGAAACAGACGGAGAATGAGACGGGGGAGAAACTGACGGAGAATGAGACGGGGGAGAAACAGACGGAGAATGAGACGGGGGAGAAACAGACGTAGAATGAGACGGGGGAGAAACAGACGGAGAATGAGACGGGGGAGAAACAGACGGAGAATGAGACGGGGGAGAAACAGACGGAGAATGAGACGGGGGAGAAACAGACGGAGAATGAGACGGGGGAGAAACTGACGTAGAATGAGACGGGGGAGAAACAGACGGAGAATGAGACGGGGGAGAAACAGACGTAGAATGAGACGGGGAGAAACAGACGTAGAATGAGACGGGGGAGAAACAGACGTAGAATGAGACGGGGGAGAAACAGACGGAGAATGAGACGGGGGAGAAACTGACGTAGAATGAGACGGGGGAGAAACAGACGGAGAATGAGACGGGGGAGAAACAGACGGAGAATGAGACGGGGGAGAACTGACGTAGAATGAGACGGGGGAGAAACAGACGGAGAATGAGACGGGGGAGAAACAGACGTAGAATGAGACGGGGGAGATACTGACGTAGAATGAGACGGGGGAGAAACAGACGTAGAATGAGACGGGGGAGAACAGACGAGAATGAGACGGGGAGAAACAGACGTAGAATGAGACGGGGGAGAAACAGACGGAGAATGAGACGGGGGAGAAACAGACGGAGAATGAGACGGGGGAGAAACAGACGGAGAATGAGACGGGGGAGAAACAGACGGAGAATGAGACGGGGGAGAAACTGACGGAGAATGAGACGGGGGAGAAACAGACGGAGAATGAGACGGGGGAGAAACAGACGGAGAATGAGACGGGGGAGAAACAGACGGAGAATGAGACGGGGAGAAACAGACGGAGAATGAGACGGGGGAGAAACTGACGGAGAATGAGACGGGGGAGAAACAGACGGAGAATGAGACGGGGGAGAAACTGACGGAGAATGAGACGGGGGAGAAACAGACGGAGAATGAGACGGGGGAGAAACAGACGGAGAATGAGACGGGGGAGAAACAGACGTAGAATGAGACGGGGGAGAAACAGACGTAGAATGAGACGGGGGAGAAACAGACGTAGAATGAGACGGGGGAGATACTGACGTAGAATGAGACGGGGGAGAAACAGACGTAGAATGAGACGGGGGAACAGAAAACGGGAGAAACGACGAGAATGAGACGGGGGAGATACTGACGTAGAATGAGACGGGGGAGAAACAGACGTAGAATGAGACGGGGGAGAAACAGACGTAGAATGAGACGGGGGAGAAACTGACGTAGAATGAGACGGGGGAGAAACAGACGGAGAATGAGACGGGGGAGAAACTGACGTAGAATGAGACGGGGGAGAAACAGACGGAGAATGAGACGGGGGAGAAACAGACGTAGAATGAGACGGGGGAGAAACAGACGGAGAATGAGACGGGGGAGAAAAACGAAATGAGACGGGGAGAAACTGACGGAGAATGAGACGGGGGAGAAACAGACGGAGAATGAGACGGGGGAGAAACAGACGGAGAATGAGACGGGGGAGATACTGACGTAGAATGAGACGGGGGAGATACTGACGTAGAATGAGACGGGGGAGAAACAGACGGAGAATGAGACGGGGGAGAAACAGACGTAGAATGAGACGGGGGAGATACTGACGTAGAATGAGACGGGGGAGAAACAGACGTAGAATGAGACGGGGGAGATACTGACGTAGAATGAGACGGGGAAGAAACTGACGTAGAATGAGACGGGGGAGAAACAGACGGAGAATGAGACGGGGGAGATACTGACGTAGAATGAGACGGGGGAGATACTGACGTAGAATGAGACGGGGGAGAAACTGACGTAGAATGAGACGGGGGAGATACTGACGTAGAATGAGACGGGGGAGAACTGACGTAGAATGAGACGGGGGAGAAACTGACGTAGAATGAGACGGGGGAGATACTGACGTAGAATGAGACGGGGGAGATACTGACGTAGAATGAGACGGGGGAGAAACAGACGTAGAATGAGACGGGGGAGCAACAGACGGAGAATGAGACGGGGAAGAAACTGACGTAGAATGAGACGGGGGAGAAACAGACGGAGAATGAGACGGGGGAGATACTGACGTAGAATGAGACGGGGGAGATACTGACGTAGAATGAGACGGGGGAGATACTGACGGAGAATGAGACGGGGGAGAAACAGACGGAGAATGAGACGGGGGAGAAACAGACGGAGAATGAGACGGGGGAGATACTGACGTAGAATGAGACGGGGGAGAAACAGACGGAGAATGAGACGGGGGAGAAACAGACGTAGAATGAGACGGGGGAGAAACAGACGTAGATTGAGACGGGGGAGAAACAGACGGAGACTGAGACGGGGGAGAAACAGACGGAGAATGAGACGGGGAAGGAACAGACGGAGAATGAGACGGGGAAGGAACAGACGGAGACTGAGACGGGGAAGGAACAGACGGAGAATGAGACGGGGGAGAAACAGACGGAGAATGAGACGGGGGAGAAACAGACGGAGAATGAGACGGGGAAGGAACAGACGGAGACTGAGACGGGGAAGGAACAGACGGAGACTGAGACGGGGGAGAAACATACGTAGAATGCGACGGGGGAGAAACAGACGGAGATTGAGACGGGGGAGAAACAGACGGAGATTGAGACGGGGGAGAAACAGACGGAGAATGAGACGGGGGAGAAACATACAGAGAATGAAACGGGGGATAAACAGACGGAGAAAGAAACGGTGGAGAAACGGACGGAGAATGAGATGGGGGAGAAACAGACGGAGAATGAGACGGGGGAGAAACAGACGGAGAATGAGACGGGGTAGAAACAGACGGAGAATGAGACGGGGCAGGGAGAAACAGACGGAGACTGAGACGGGGGAGAAACAGACGGAGACTGAAACGGGGGAGAAACAGACGTAGAATGAGACGGGGGAGAAACAGACGGAGAATGAGACGGGGCAGAAACAGACGGAGACTGAGACGGGGTAGAAACAGACGGAGACTGAGACGGGGTAGAAACAGACGGAGACTGAGACGGGGGAGAGACAGACGGAGAATGAGACGGGGTAGAAACAGACGAAGAATGAGACAGGGTAGAAACAGACGGAGAATGAGACGGGGTAGAAACTGACGGAGACTGAGACGGGGGAGAAACAGACGGAGAATGAGACGGGGTAGAAACAGACGGAGAATGAAACGGGGGAGAAACAGACGGAGAATGAGATGAAGACAAAGAATGAAATGTTGAATAAGACAGAAAATTCAAAACAAAATGAACGAGAAGGTGATGAATAAAGGGATAAGATGGGTGGGGACGCGCGAATTAGATGAAAGAGTGAGACAGAAAAATGAGATACTGAGTGAATCGGAGAGTGTGATATTGAATAAATGATAAGGAGAATAACAAGATAAATACGATAAATTTGAGAAACAATCGCTGTCATTGGCTATAAATGTGACCCACTTCATAAGTTATTTCCCGCCACCCCGCACGGGAAAATGGCGGGAAACGTTAGAAGGTGAAAACGTCAAACAATGTTCCTTTATTCCCAGTGGTACGGAGCATGACAACCAAGGAGGGTTTAGTCTAATGGGCTGGAGAAGGAGGCGGTTGCTGTGGGTGACGGTGCGAGTATCAACGGCCAATGAAAAGGGTGTGGTGACGTGGGGTGGCTGGAGTAAAGCAGAACCATCAAGTGTCTCCCCCCTATGAACTACCGCCCTACTTCTGCTACAATGGAGTCAGCCAGGCGTACGTGTGTTGTTGCTCCAGGCCAGCCGGGGTGTTGTAGGTAAAACTCTGTCGGACATGAGACGACAGGCAGCGATAGACCGGGGGGGGGGTCAGGTAGGTAGATGTGCGTGGACGCGCACGGGCTAGGCGTATTCAACTGACTGTGAGATGTGGCGTTATTTCGGGGAAATTTCTTAAATGAGGGGCATATGTCATATTTGAAACGTACCAACGAGCATCCTATGCTAAGCTGTAGTTGCGCCAGGAATTATTGGCGGTGTTTCGGGCAGAAACGTTGATCATATTGCACTAGAGAGGACATAAAACCCGTAACCAGAACGATTTCGGAATTTAGCTTTCTTTTGCGAAATTAACAAAACCATGAACAAGACTATTGAAGGTTGTCATTTTATGGTGCAAATGTAAGGTTTTCCAAATTGCATGCATATGGAAATAGCAAGCATAGGTGATTGCGATGACGTGGACACATCTACCGAATGTCCAGTGTCCATCTCCCAAAGAGTCAAGACACTCTCTTCTTATTGTTGTTCTCCTCTTGGCAGTCCTGTCGTCAGGGGAGAGGTTGTCATGGTTACCGTCGTCTTTTTTCGTCGTTACTTTCGTTACTTTTCTCTCACTACATTCTCTGACAACAGTCTCCTACACCTATTCGTTTACTGTTGTTCTCCATTATCCTCCCATTCTTTTTAAATCTCTCTTAACGCAGTCCTCCTGTGACCACACCGCATTCCCTGTCTTCCTCGCCTCATTTCCCCCTCCTCTTTCTGGGCATATGATCTCTTTACCAATTTCTGACAGGAATGTAATTGAGCGGAAACGACCTCTTACTTACCTACAGTTGCTCTCATCGGCTTGGTTGCAACGTTACATGTTGTACATGAAAGCATCCATTGTGTGCGCCAGTTGCTAAATGTTACGTTAAATTGGACTGTACGGAGCATGCATTTAAGAGTCAATGCAGATCCACCCGGTGAATGCGTTCCGCTGTTGACATCCAAGCTTACCTGAATGTCACCAGGAAGTCTAGAGCGTGCGGTGTGTCAGGGTGGCAGTTTCCGGGCATGGCGTCGTTAAGACATTGAGCTTTGCCTGCCCACCAGAATCAAATTGGAAACCAATGCACTCTGCTATGGATATACATTGTTTACACATTAAAGAACATACGTCAAACTACTGTTCTGTAATATGCACAAAAAATGCAAAGCGATTTCGTAAAAGTAACGCAACGGGCACGGGCAGTAAATGCAAGCATATCGCATTACTGACATTTCAGGCCGAGAGGTTTTTCAAATGCTAATCAACTGCACCCATAGAACCGTGGTGACACCTGTCTGTGTCTCCATTCAACGACCGTGTTTACGGTCGGCGATGGGCCGTGTGACGCCACACGGCTGGGTCACGGATCCCGTCACGCCGAGGCGATCCCAGAGGCCTCGGTTAAAAATAGCTACGCTTTCACACACAGCGACGGCGGCGGTGGCGTCTTGAAACGTCGTAATTAATCGCGCGCGCTAGATACATGTGATTAGCTTTACCTTAGCGAACGGAGCCTGCCAGCCCGCCCGCATACACTACACCAGACCGGCCGACCGACCGACCTAGTTTAGCCGCTACCTGTACACGGATACGCTCTCTTCAAGCGGTTGGAGCGAAAGCAATATTATTGTGGTTGGCAAGCAAAGCGTCAGTCACAGACGGTCGAGCGAACACAGTTGGCGGCAGATTGTATCGACCGGCAGCGTGTTTGTGATTCCGTCTCGAGCGCTGACGTGGCACGCTAAGGTAAGCTATAGGATGCTACTCGAATGTTTCGTGAGTTCTAGGCGAATGAGCGTGAATCTGCGGGTGTTGGGACGGTCGCTTGTTCTGTTGTTTACGCTGTCTGCTTGCCACGTAGGGCCGGCCCGTACCTGCTGCTTCGGAGATGGCGACGGTTGAGAGAGTGGGCGGTAATAGGGGACAGGTAAACAGTTCATTCAAGTTGTTGGGATGGTGGGCGTACTTGCACTGTGTTACGATGGTTATGTCGTAGGGAATAATCGGCAAATATACTCGTCTAAGTTATTCACCATCTCGCCCGGTTAATATTATATCGTAGCTGTTTCCCTGGTAGCAGATGGCGAAAATTGCTCCGTTTGTACTCACTATTGTAACCGATATCTTACTGCGAAGCGTCATCTACATATTACGGTAGACAACTACGGAAGTACGATGCATCGGTTCATCTCAATTCACAACCCAACGATGTTGTTTTCGTTACATTTTATGAAGTTATGTTGACAGGCGTTCTGAAGAATGTTAACAAAAATAATTACTAGTCAGTGTAGAACCGGATTCGCTACATATAGCAGATGATAACGGGGAAAACCGTGACAGCTTGGTAACGAGGTCAAATCACTGAACCTTGACATAAACAACCATTGCGTGTCGCCGCGGCGTCTAGTTGCCAAGTGGCCCGTCAGTGGCGCTTTCCTGCGGGAGCTATCCATCATGTGGACATTTCTGGATCTTCGTAACGTCAGATTGCGTCATTCCTGCGCGTTCAGGCGGCTCCTTTAGTCAGCTTATCTAACATAGCATGCTACTACAAATTGCTGTTTTATCGAGACATACATTCATGTTATCTCCTCCTTTTGCGTTCGGAAAGTACCCGCGGAACTGTGAAATTGTCCACCATTTTCCACTGTCAGTCGCTGTTTATGGCACTGCCCACCCGTCGTTTTAATAGCTATTCCAAAAACACATCCGAATAACAGACGCATAAAAAGCACGTTGTTGCGTATTACGCTTTGAAGGTACTCAAATAGGAGTGTCTGTTCTGACGTAATAACTCAAATCTGTAATTACGACACGATTTCGGTGGGTTCATGCAGACTTTTTAATGAACGTGACACGATCCAATGAATGCACACATTTGTCAAATGTCAAACCACCAGACTGTCGGGGTGGTCTCAAAGAACTAGTTATTATTCCTTGCGTCACCACTGTACAAACCTCCCGTTATGACGTCTTGTGTCGTCACAAGTTCTGTTTCATCTCCGTAAAGACAGTATATCGATTAATAAAATAATTGAATATGGTCAATGTAATGCTTGAGGCAAACACCTGAAGTTTAAAAACCAGAAAAAAATAAAGGCATGTGAAACGAGTGAATAGATCATGCATATCCAATTAAACTTAATTAGACTTGTTACGTTCATGATTGTCAGATTTGGGATAATCGTAATTGATTCACATCTTTGTTGCGTGAGTAGGGGCCTAGCATTGGGCGTAATCAGTCATAATGGTGTCATGTAATCGATGAGAATGGTAAAGTCTTAATAAACATTTACACGAATGCCAGATGCTACTGCAAGTGTTGTGACTACGTGATCTGATCACGTGTTCTCAATAACAACGGTGACGTAATAATTGTCAAGTCATCGATCGAAGAGCATTATAACATTTACTCAATGAAGTATTTAATTAACAGGGGAGTACTTAGACAGCATAATGGACGGACAACTCTTAGTGAGAAAATGGAATTTGAAACTTTGATGGAGGAAATAATGCAGCCTGGATTCTAATGACAGCCGCATTAACCATAAATGGGAACTGTACATTATGCATGACACAGCCAGCACTCTTGTTAGTACCTGTGTCGTTTATCACCGCTAAGATAATAGTAGGTTACGCATGTAAGCCGTGTGTGTGTGTGTGTGTGTGTGTGGGTGTGGGTGTGTGGGTGTGGGTGTGTGTGTGTGTGTCACACATATCCACAAACACATATAATATATATATATATATATATAATATATATATATATATATATATATATATATATATATACTGGCGTATATGTGTTTGTGCATATGTATGTGTGTTTGCATGTGTGTCACACACGCGCGCTCGCGTACATGTGACACATTGCATGTATATCGTCGGCTTATCTAACGAAGAACGTATCATTCGACCATTTTCTTTCTTCTAAAAACTACGTCTATCCGGGAACATTACGTAAATAGCCCATCTTGAGCAAATACGGTCGCGGGCTCTCCGCCAGCAGCTCTATTGTTCCGATGTTTGGCCGTCGTTTCCTGGCACCGCCATCAACATATCCACCCAACCGCCCGTTGAAGTTGGCGCGTGACTCGGCCGCTCCAGCCGCTAGAACTGTGCTGGCGTAACTGAAAGTTGACGGCGACTCGTCAAATCGGTATAATATTGGCAGTAACACAAGTACATCGTTTCACTCACATACCCTGGCTCCAATCCTACGTCGTCCACAACGACACACATTGTGACCCCACACATTGCTGGAACATGTACCATTACGCTAATGTTAGATGGCAGTAAACGTATCTCCTCCATGGCGCCGATTCCAATCGCCACTTTCTAAGGTCACTTACCTTTAACCGTTGATACTCGCATTAGCAACAATGCTGGCTGTCAACCATAATGCATCGTTCAACATACGCTACTCTCTGTCATGGCCAGTAAATCAGAATGGGATTGTAATGTTACGTTAGAGACGTACACTTATTTTGTGTGTTATTACTGGAGTGAGTTGTATGCTGATGCGTTACTTTACTGTCCACAGTTGTGCAAGGTACGTGTTTGGCTGTTCGAGTTAATGTAACTAGACAGTGGCCTACGGCTGTCACCATATACAGGTTTCGTATGTACATCGTCTGGTCCGTGCACTCTATAATAAGGCAGTGTGTGTATATCTGCATGTGTATATATTGTGTGTGTGCTTGCGTGCGTGTGTGGTGTTTGTGTTACAATTGCATTAGCGTTATGCGATTTCTTCTGCAGTGAAGTATCGTGTGATGATTTACGTTGTCAGATATAACAACAGAAACATCATACTAGTGATGTAGTATCCAATAAACTGAGTGATAGATACATTAAGGCAAACTAAATGCCTTACTGCAACGCACTGACTGTCTTCACCTCTCCCCAAGCATTCCTGAATGCAAATTAAAATATGCTCGATACACCTGCGTGCACTTACTAACAAACACACAAGCACACACACACACACACACACACACACACACACACACACGCACACGCACACGCACACGCACACGCACACGCACACGCACGCACACCAATAACTGGCTACTGTTATTTATTAGAGAGTATGTAAAATTTTACGCAATCACGCAAGTATGTACATTCACAAGTTAGCGTATTTTCCTACGTGAGAAATTAAGAAGAATTATGCCATATAAACCACCGCCAGTGTCTCCGCTACGGGTGTTCATATAAATTATTAGCTATCCTATCTTTACCGACACCTCCCAAAACTACCCGACTTGCAAACGCAGACGTCTCATATAACCTCCCACTTGCATCCCCAGTTAATCATCCCAGTTCACAACTTCCCCCAGCGCCCACTCCACCCTGGGTGCCGACAGATAACGTCTGCTTCCTGTCGTATCACCGCGTCGCTGCATCGCACCACCATGGCGCTGCATCGCACAGTTGTAGCTACTGTTGCGATAGTAACCGAAGTAGAACACTAGATGGCGAGGGTTAGACACTATTTGAAAGTGGGTGCACGCGTCTGTCTGTCTGTCTCTCTGTCTGTGTGTCTGTCTGTCTGTCTTCCGTGCGTGCGTGCGTCCACGGTTTATCGTCGCCTGATCTTATATATTTGTGAATACCGAAAGCTGGTCTTATTTCACTGTTCACTTTCTGTTTTCCTAATAAGTCATTTGTAGATGCTCATATATAACACTCCAGCAGTCAAATCTGCCTCTTCTTGTTTCGGCGATTGTTGGATGCTGGGTGTCGTGCATCTTCTGGTCACGGATGATGTATGCTAGATAAATTATTTGGTTGGCGAGACTCCAAAAGTACTCTGACGTATCCGCATCACGCCATAATCACTGGCGCGTGTCGGCTCATTTACAACTATAATCAACTACCGTAATCAAGCGAATATGCACGCACTCGTTTTGTGTTCGACAACTCAGACCGGTCAGACGTGTGATTGATTTCTATTTAATGGGTGGTTCCGGTCGCATCAATCTCGTCTCGTCCGAAATAACATCAAGTATTATCAAGCTGAATTAATATTCAGTTTCTGAAACATGCTTGCAGAATAGCACTTCAAAGCGCATCCAGATTACGATGATATGTAGGTCACCTATTTGATGTCTGGCTAATATTGATGTTATTATAATAATAAGCGCGGCATTCCCTTGATACCGTTTAATGCACAAACGTCGTGTGACAGCTGTGAGTGTTTACATAATATTAAACAGCTGCTTTGTGTAGAAGAACTCTGATTAACAGCATGAAAGAAGAAAGACAAAGAAAGACAACCACGCACTTAGTGACCTTATTACTTAACTGGCGTCGACTTAAAGGTACACAAAGGGATTTATAGTATACCTTTGCTTTACTGTCGAAATACGACCACCTCGTAAATAAGATCACCCGTGCGAGTGATGGAATTTATTTCACATCAGTAAAGTATACCGGACTATTTAGGTCAGCTTCGGATATTCGTGCAGCTGTTTCTCGGAATGCCGGCTCTGGAACGCAACAAAACAGATTCGTCGAATATGTTTTCTGACCATGCCGATCGATGCATCTGGTCTCGCTAGCTGCGTTACATATTCGTTGCTGTATCGTGTAACACGCAGCCAAGTCGTATCGTTTTACTAGCCAACCTTCGCACGGTGCGAGGTTAACTGGCACTGGTAAACGTGCCAGGTAGTTATTTATGTGACGTTAACAGTCACGACGGAAACAGACATTAATTATTTATGCGAGAGTAAATCACCACAGGCGGTTAACTGACAGGGACTTTATGAGTGGACGTTTAATTTGATCCGTGAAATTCACCAGTGTGAAACGCATATCGGCGGGAGCGGGTAGGCCCCTATGGCTACTCGAGGGCATGGATAATTGAGAGAATATGGTCATCATAGCTCTTGGACAAAGCTACCTAAGCTGACTTGACTGACTGTTTACCCTATAGACATATAAAGGGATAACACCATTGATAAACCTTGTATCGATAGCTCTGTCAGAACTACTGGAAGAATTCTGCAAATTGATCAGCGGCCTCACGCGGATGGAACCGGTAACTACGGGATGAACAAAGGTACATATGTCGCAAGAGTATCAAGTTTTGTACAAATGTTTGAACTATCATAAAAAACGAGTTAGTATGTCATAGGAAATAGTTGTTAGCTACATTCTACATAGTTTGTATTGGGTATTGTAGTTAAGTAAGAATTGGCTCTACCCGTGGGAAGGCGCCGTCAGTTTTAAAAATGGCGTAGACTAGGGTGAATTAGCTCTATGATATGTTAGCTTTGGTCCGGCCTTGTTTACGACATAGCCGACTAAGACGTGGTGTTACGTCATAACACTCACCTGTTTCCAACGTGGTTAGCACCGACAGTTTCGGGCGTTGGTCTTTTGTCGTTCTTCATTATCCCAGACATACTGGTGTATTGCTGTTGGAATGGTATGTTTACATTTGGAATGCATTGCTTCGGGGCACGTTGAGAAAGCCTGCCAATAATGTACCCGCCTCTAGCAATTAGCTTTATGATATTGACACACCGTAGAAGATGGAACTGTTCCTTGCTGTTTATTATACACAGTGTAGCCAGATATTTGAATGAGCGAACTGATACACACACATACACACATACACACATACACACATACACACATACACACATACACACATACACACATACACACATACACACATACACACATACACACATACACACATACACACATACACACATACACACATACACACATACACACATACACACATACACACATACACACATACACACATACACACATACACACATACACACATACACACATACACACATACACACATACACACATACACACATACACACATACACACACACACATACACACACACACACACACACATCACACAGATACAGATACAGATACAGATACAGATACAGAAACATACGTACACACATATATATATAGAGAGAGATATATAGAGAGAGAGGGGGAAGGGAGGGAGGGAGGGGAGAGCGAGAACGAGAGACAGGTAGAGACAGACAAATATTTAGCAATTCAAATATTGCACAATAGCAGCGGTAGTGTGGTTCTTTTTGTTAGTGACCCAATCCTTAAATGTATGTTTTATACAGCTCGATAAGTCTAGACGGACTAATGCATAATAGATGTAACCTTGTGTCGTTCTTCATTATACCACTGTCCTCGCACTAGCCATATCATGGAGTAAGAATATCCTTTGCTCGAGCGTATGAGTGCGAATCAACCCTACAAGGTGTCCACTTGTAAAGCCGCCAAAATAAAACTAGACTCACACATGAACCCACGTGATTATACCTTGCCAATACTGAGTGGTTCGCGGCTGTAAGACGGATAAAATAAATCCACAAGACCCATAAATGAAAAGTTCGCACTACGAAAACAAACAAAAAAACAACTGGAGAATTGCATATGCATGGCGCAGATTGAGTGATATTCTCAGCGTTTGTAGACAAAGTTTTATTGAAACACATCGAAGTAGATTTTCTTTTTAAACAGATCGTGAGGTTTGACGATACATTTAAGTGACGTAACTAGTAACTAACTTCTGTCATTGTCGTATAACGCAGACTATGGTATAAACAAATTAAGATGGTCTTTCTCCTACACACAAAAAACATATTAAATAGTCGTCTGTCCAAAACCAAACAAAGACTGGTCGACTGTTCGCAAACAAACACATATATACTGGTGTGTCTCCAAACAAACAAATGCTGCTCTATCCGCTAAATTCCTGTCTGATTTGACCCGCATGGGAATGTATTCAACGCTTTGTCTAGGTTGATGTCATTAGATATGACTATTATCTCTACACTCCTGTTTGCGTGCATGAATGCGTCCTCGTAATATATGCATATCGAGGATTGTACGTAGAATGCGGCCACTGATGACGTCATAGACGCTATAGAAACTGTTGCACACTAACTGCCCGGTTAATGTTGCGGGGAAACGATACTAACTAGTTTACGCCACACACAAACGCTGTATGTTTTATTCTCAAGTGCACTCGGTGACGTCATGTACATGCAGCTATGCGTACGTGACATGCTTGAGTGCGTCCGGCTTAATTTAGTCACAACAAAAACACATCGCATCGTGTTATACGTGACTTACACTCACTTCTTACGTCATGCCCATTTGCTCCATGCCAATTGTATTGTTTGCAGATGCACATATTGTATTTACGTAAATAATTAACAAGTCATGCATTAGGCATATTATCTAACACGTGCGTCGCAATTGCAGATACAGTGCAATTTCAAACTCGGCCGCCGACTAAAACACATACGTCCGGTCACGTAACAACATTTTACACCAACATTTGTACGTCGCCCAGAGAAAGTGCGTAAAGGTGTGAAATAGCTACAATTACAAAGCTTTCGACGATAAGCTGTTAGCCACACGTGCAGCGCTCACAAGAACTGTATCATGCCAATCCCGTGACATGATGTAATTATTAATTAGTAGTTACGCCATCTCATTTCTACGGGTGTTTCCTCCGCTCTTGTAACTAAGACAACGTAATAGCTCTGACGATTCAAACAATATTTTTTTCACTCACAATACCAAAACAACGTATATATATACGTGTATGTAATAATGTCATACATGCATATATATGGCATTTTATGTTACATCGTTTTATAATTATAACACAAAATAAGTTAATATGACTTGTTTTGTATTATAAACCTGGGGTTATGTTTGACAGTGTTAAATATGAAATCCCAAGTGTCAAAACTGTGCCAGGCAGCTTACTACCATTTAATAGAACGTGTTCAATAAGAGATTGCCTGACACAACTTGCTACTGAACTCTTGGTTCAATCCTTCGTTATATCGCGACTTGTCTACGGAAACAGCCTTCTCTACGGCTTATCGGACCAGTTATTAGACAAGCTGCAGAGAGTACAAAATCCAGCAGCTCGAGTTGTGACGAAAGCTAGTCGTTACGACCACGTAACACCAATTTTAGAGACTCTCCATTGGCTCCCCGTGCGATATCGTATTCAATACATGCAAGATACAGAACAGTGCGATCTTCGTCAGAGTCCCTACTGGTTGTACACAGGGCACATCTCCGTCACGGTGATCGAGCGTTCTGCATCGCTGCTCCTACCCGATGGAATGATCTCCCACGCAATTACGAAAATGTGACTCAATACGCCAGTTTAAAAGACTCCTTAAAACTCACTTATTCTGAAAAGCATTTTACTCATGAACTTTGGCGGACATTTAATATTGGAATTGCGGCGCTATAGAAATTTTATTATTATTGTTATAAATATATAATTATGTAAATATACAGTCTGTGGTGAAATAATTATAGTCAGTTGATTACGCGGGACCGTAGTTCAACGCGGTCACGCAGTTGGTCGATCCATCACGTGACCTGTGACCTAGTAAACGGTCACACGATGAGTACCGATGACGTGGTGTATATTATTAGTATTATTATTGTCACAAAAGTTGCATTTATGAAAAAAACACTACGCAACATCTATGAAGTGACAGCTAAATGCCGGAACTGTTGTTTTATATACGAGTCTTGCCACAACAGTTATGTAATTGATGTAGCCAGGTTGCTTAGCAAACTGCATCAAGCGATCGACAAAATGGCTGCCCGAACACGTGTTCTTCGTCGTGTATCTTGCTGAAATGCTGGTATCGGAAGATTATTTTTATGAAAAACCGTAACGGGAAGTTGTTAACGTGTCAGATGAACGCAGTAATGTTTGCTCTAGGAGATGTCGTGTCCCAGTAGTAATGTAACTTATAGATGTCGTGTCCCAGTAGTAATGTAACTTATAGATGTCGTGTCCCAGTAGTAATGCAACTTATAGATGTCGTGTCCCAGTAGTAATGTAACTTATAGATGTCGTGTACCAGTAGTAATGTAACTTATATATGTCGTGTCCCAGTAGTAATGCAACTTATAGATGTCGTGTCCCAGTAGTAATGTAACTTATAGATGTCGTGTCCCAGTAGTAATGTAACTTATATATGTCGTGTCCCAGTAGTAATGTAACTTATAGATGTCGTGTCCCAGTAGTAATGCAACTTATAGATGTCGTGTCCCAGTAGTAATGCAACTTATAGATGTCGTGTCCCAGTAGTAATGCAACTTATAGATGTCGTGTCCCAGTAGTAATGCAACTTATAGATGTCGTGTCCCAGTAGTAATGTAACTGATAGATGTCGTGTCCCAGTAGTAATGTAACTTATAGATGTCGTGTCCCAGTAGTAATAACTTATAGATGTCGTGTCCCAGTAGTAATGTAACTTATAGATGTCGTGTCCCAGTAGTAATGTAACTTATAGATGTCGTGTACCAGTAGTAATGTAACTTATAGATGTCGTGTCCCAGTAGTAATAACTTATAGATGTCGTGTCCCAGTAGTAATGTAACTTATAGATGTCGTGTCCCAGTAGTAATGTAACTTATAGATGTCGTGTACCAGTAGTAATGTAACTTATATATGTCGTGTCCCAGTAGTAATGTAACTTATAGATGTCTTGTCCCAGTAGTAATGTAACTTATAGATGTCGTGTCCCAGTAGTAATGTAACGTATAGATGTCGTGTCCCAGTAGTAATGTAACTTATAGATGTCGTGTCTCAGTAGTAATGTAACTTATAGATGTCGTGTCTCAGTAGTAATGTAACTTATAGATGTCGTGTCCCAGTTGTAATGTAACTTATAGATGTCGTGTCCCAGTAGTAATGTAACTTAAAGATGTAGCCATTGTTGACACTGTTGGCAAAGTGAAAGCGTGACGCAGGTCTCGGCATTGTGTCAAAGCGAGATTGTGAATGACGCAACAGCAGTAATTGGCCCAGTCCTCTGCGCGGATGACAGGTCGAATGTCTGTCTGGTTTATATAAAACTTGTTTTTACCATGCACCAGGACGAAAATCACGAACGCAAGTATATTTTAGACTTTGAATGTAATATTGTTAAAAAACCGAAAGGCGACACACGAGGGAGAGAGGGAGAGAGGGAGACGGGGAGACGGGGAGGCGAGGAGACGGGGAGACGGGGAGACGGGGAGACGGGGAGAGAGCGACGCACGCGTGGATGGCTGGAAGACTGGAAGACTAGAGGAATTAAAAGAGGGAAATGTGTAAGATAGAGGAGTAGAGTGAGGGACGGTAGGTTGAACGGAGGATTGAGAGGGAACAAGGGTGTGAGAGAGTGGCGAAGCGAGCTATCCAAGGAAGACAGACAGCTACTCACTAAACATACCAGTGGGTAACTATTTTGAGACACATTCAACCGGTTGGACAGTGCCATGTTAATTAGTCAATACAGTGTAGCGACGAAAAAGTTGAAGATTACTGCCCCGCTGTTCCGTCACGTGACATCCTGAGTGGTGTTTACGTTTCCGCCCAGTGGCTTACCAGCCTACTGCGATATCTTGCTGTGCGCATTTTATCTCGGCTTTGGACCGGGGCTTTTACTACTAGGGCGCGCGTATCTGCAACTGGGCCTAACTGTTTCCTGGTAGAAGGGATAAACATGATTTAGCCACGGCCACTATAAGGCCGAAGATTGGCGAAGAGCACAGGGCGTGTTGTTTGTGCGGAGGACGTTCTCTGTAAGACCCAATGTCTTTCTTGCTCCGCGTGTTGCATCTCCCAGCACCAAGCCCGGTTGTCATTTCAGTTGAGAGAAGAGCGAGTCCTTGATAAAGGTGCTAACATCGTTATTCTTACCACCAGGGGTCGTTTCTGTAAAGCTTATAAATCCGAGTTTGCTCCTTAAACTCGATTTCGCTTCGTTTGATTGAGTTTATTTGGTAAAAATTATATACATGCAAATAAACATAATTTCGATGCAAAAGTTTCACCTTTTTCTATAAGTATATATAATACCGAGGAAAACACATTTATGCACACATAAGTACACTTATTTATAATGTTATCCTAAAAATACTAATACTTAATTTAACAATATTAAAAATAAATACTTAAATAAATACAAAGAATAATTAAAATATAAATATTTTAAATACGGGAAAATAAATTGCATCAACACAATATGCTAACATAAAAAATACTCTACTAAAATATAGAGTGCTTTATGATAATAACATGATAATACGTAAGATTAAGTTACTAAAATATAGTAAGATGCTCATGATCCACCATTCTACTATATAAAACGGTCGTTACCTTTTTTCTAAACTTAATTTTAGATTGACATTGCTTTGTTTCGATAGGCAGGTTGTTCCAGTGGCATATGCTTGTATAAAGTTGTACAACGTTTGTCCAGAGCCCTTCACTCTGGGAATAACACATGCCAAATTGCTGGTTCTTGTGGGGTATCTAAGGTGAAAATAATAATAATAAATAAAAACATTATGGTGTTTTTTACATTTATACTATTGAACATGTGGCCCAGTTTTAGTTGTTCTACTTTATAATCTAAGTGAGAAAGCCAACGATCTTGAATTCATTAGCACCGATATGGAATCTAGGTGGAGCATTCAACATCTGACAATCGTGTTCTGTCTACGCTGCATTCTGCACATCTTTTTTTTACAATCCACTATTCCATGCCGAAGATGTGTAATAGAAATTACATTGAATCAGAGATGAGACTAGTAATATTTTTGTTTTGATAATAATCTTTCTGGCGTTCCTATACATACGATCCTGCCAAAAAAAGATTGTTTGTTTGTGTTTTACCCAGATTCATTCATCCAGTTTAACAGTAAGCTGCTGGCGTTAATTAAGGTGACAACAAAACGCAATCAACAGTAACAGTGATCTGGTGTATATTAAAGACAATCCAAGCCAAATTTCCTCAAAATTGCTGGCGTGTGACAGAGATGAGGTTCTCTATGGTACAGCGACTGTCTTTTGCATTTCTTCTAGCACTAATTTTAATTCTATGAAAATTGCCTTTATATTTATGGTAGAGTTAAGAAAAGAAAAAATGTATTATACTGCTAGCTCAATACGTGCGTTATTTAAACAAACGTTTCACGCTCATTCTGGTTTACAATGAAATGTCGTCTATCGAGTTTTAGTCTGCAACTCTTCATGACATGCATAGATGTTGCCTCGTCGATGGCTTTTTGTACTTAACAAAAAGCAGAGAAACCTACATAATCGCGATCTCGGTAGAGCCAGCAAGAGTAGTAATTAGCAACTATACAGAACAATAACTTAAGGAGAACTCGCATGAACACATATGTTCAGTCGTAAGCACCCATATAACACGGTACCTCATTCACTCAGAATCTGCAGGAGCGATGCGTCAATTAGCATATATCAGTGTCGTAGTATATCATTCTTATTATGTTTGTTCTATATAACGCGTAGAACCTATTCTGTTGTTGAAATAACACGCCAAACAGAGAGCTCTGTTACGTAATCGATCCCTTAGTGGTAGGCGTGTTATGAACAAGTAAAACAGTTCACTCACTTACGGTAATTTAATGAATCTGCAACAAAGCTACTTACAATCTAGATCAATATCAACGTACCATCGGTCATACCGTGGCGGGAAAGATATTAGATATTAACACGACACAGTGGCGTAACACGAAACTCCTTCGTCTCAGATATTGCTCGGATAATGTGACGATTAAGGCTTTGCCGACCTTTTATACGGGTGATTCACCGCTCGAGTCGTGCCGTCCGACATCGAGGTCTTAGCTCCGGCGGAGAACACGTCTCCGTGCCTACGTTATTGCTTTACTCTTTGCACTGACGCGAATCTGTCGGTTCATTTAAGACATGAATGTTCAGGAAGATCCCGGGATACGTTGTACTTTACCCCACTTGCGGCTCCTGGTTGTGGGAACCAGGCTTGTGCGTCCAACGCCGTAGAGTAAGTCTAGGAAATTGCGGTAGCCTATAACCGTTGTTGTTGTCAATGTTCATTTAAAATACATAACTATAGTTTATCGCAATTTGGGAAGTTGTATTTATTCTACTTCTAAGGACGCTATACTAATTAATACGAGTATTAATTAATTAATGATACTCAAATATCAGTCGCGGTTGGAGGATTGTGTTGTGTTGTGTTGTGTTGTGTTGTGTTGTGTTGTGTTGTGTTGTGTTGTGTTGTGTTGTGTTGTGTTGTGTTGTGTTGTGTTGTGTTGTGTTGTGTTGTGTTGTGTTGTGTTGTGTTGTGTTGTGTTGTGTTGTGTTGTGTTGTGTTGTGTTGTGTTGTGTTGTGTTGTGTTGTGTTGTGTTGTGTTGTGTTGTGTTGTGTTGTGTTGTGTTGTGTTGTGTTGTGTTGTGTTGTGTTGTGTTGTGTTGTGTTGTGTTGTGTTGTGTTGTGTTGTGTTGTGTTGTGTTGTGTTGTGTTGTGTTGTGTTGAGGATTTGTTTCGCAGTGTCTTTTAAATCGGTTGCAAGTTAAAATGGTTGTTTTACGTCACTGTATGAAAACAATAACAACTTATTACCTCCAAGTGGAACTACTTTTTCCAGAAAAAGAACTATTTTGACTCAGCTATTCGCACCCTTTAAATCCCGAACATACGATTCTGATACAGGCATATCTGGTTGTGACCACAGCAAGTCAACCCTGGTTTGGAGAGCGCCTATAGTTACAGGGGCGTAAATGTATCGTTTCTGTGTGTCTGTGTGGCAAAGATGCACTCTTCATGATACTTGAGAGTAACTATTATACATCTCAGTGACTCGTATGTCGTCGAGGCGTTCTACATAACCCAGTCTCCGTTGGCCTACAGATGACTTCGACGTGGGGTGAACTAATGAACTAATTTGCAGGTGGCGATGGGCATGTCGTGTCAGATGTAAAGGTGAAAATTAGCTCGAATTATTCGCCATCCGTCAACGATAACGATGCCTTCGAGTGGCGTTATCGATCGATTCGCATTCGCGGACAACACGGTGCTTGCGGCGCGGGGCTGTTGCTGCCACAAAGAACTCGTCATTCACAAGACTTCGTCTCGCGTGTTTTAGAGTCGTCTGCGGGCAAGACCTCCAGCGGAACACGGACGGTATCAGCCGGGGCGCGTCCGAAGCGTTGACGACGAAAGGTTGTTTACTTTCGGTGAACTAGGTTCAGTCGCGTGAACGTCTCCGTCGGTGATAGACACCTGTCCGCCGGGGAGAGGGATGACGACCTGACGGCAATGAACCGGCCACAGACAGGCCGCGGATTCATCGATTGAACGTCTTGACGTCGCTCGTCAGGTAAGTCTTAAGTGGCGCGAGGGTCATCGAACGTGCGTTTGTGTGTGTGTGTGTGTGTGTGTGTGTGTGTGTGTGTGTGCTGTGGTGTGTGTGTGTGTGTGTGTGTGTGTGTGTGTGTGCTGTGATGGTGTGTGTGTTTACGTGCTTACGTTTTTGCGTGTGGCCATGAAAGTAAGACAGTGTTTTCACGCTTATTTGCTGTGTGTGCCATTGGTGACTGTTTTCACGTTGCTGTGAAATAACATATGTCGTATGTGTTAGTTGTTGGCTTCCGAATAGTTGCTGTCGTGTCCGGGTGTGGAAACTGGTGGTGGTGTGCGTGTGTGTGGCTGTGCGGATGGTGTGATGTTTCGTGTTACGTTGTTTGGGCGTGTGGCGCTGAAAGTAAGCAGTGTGTTCAGTTATTGCTTGTGAAACATATGCGTTTGTTTACGTTCTGTGAATACTTCGTCATGTTAGATATGTTGGCTTCCGAATAAGTTGCTGTCGTGTCCCGGGGTGAGAAACTGAGTGCGTGCGTGCATGTGCGTGTGCGTGTGCGAGTGGTGAGTGAATGAGTGTGTGAGTGAGTGAGTGAGTGAGTGAGTGAGTGAGTGAGTGAGTGAGTGGTGGTGGTGAGTGAGTGAGTGAGTGAGTGAGTGAGTGAGTGAGTGAGTGAGTGAGTGAGTGAGTGAAAGAGATCAAGAAAAAGAGGACTGGGTGGATTTATCTAGGACTTGAACGAGAAAAATCGTGACGGACACAACAAAACAGAGAGGAAGGAGGCGATGGACAATGAGCCAAGGCAGGGATGGAGGGAACAGGAAGAGGGGGAGATGATCAGAACACGTAGGGAAGAAATAAGTGAATGACACAAACGATATGATTAAGGGGGAGGGAACACAGACAATCATTTAATTGTGTCTGGAAATTCAACTATTTTAATAGATGCCGAATCAATGGACATTACATAACTTCGTTAGGTCAGGTTGACCGCAACGTTTTTCCCTGCTTCACACACGGACCACCTGGTGAAGGCTGGAAATAGTCTCTAATATGTCAGCCGAGAAGACTTATTGAGATGTTTACTTCTGTGCTGCAAATAACCGTTATCACGTTTCTTGCATATACACCCTAGTCCTCGCGGCCGGTTTCGAATTATATCTCCGTATGAACCTTCGTGAAACAGCCGTTGTGACGAGTCAAGCTCTTGGTTGTATCAATGTGTGAGGCGTTAGTTTGTGGAGAATCTTCACACTACGACATGTGTTTCTACTAGTAAAGGTCATGCATGCATGTTTTGTTTTAAACGTAACACAGTTGATGGGACCATTTCGTCTGACCAGTTGCTAAGCAACTAAGTCCGCCCAGGTTATTAAATGACTAAAGTTACACATCCCGTGGTTTATGTTGCTGAAACTCATACAAAATAAATCGTTGAAACAAACAACCTATGCAAATTTGTTCAAGCAAAAACTGTATGCGAACCGGATTGATCTGTTTTCGTAATGTATTGCGCATATATAATGTATGTGTAAAACATTAAAAAGTCAAAACGTGGCGGAGAATATTCACCTACTTGACGCATACATCATGTCATCTGTTATTTAGCAAAACCCTCGACAAGCGATCAAAGCTTGGGGTTGAACACATTGTGCGTACAAATACCCGACCATTGAAGCATTTCTTTATTATAAAAACATAAGGGAGTTTTTAAAGTGAAAGCAATATGCGGCTCTACTTGACCTACGATATGTCAGGTCGCAATAGTATTTAAATTATTGTATACAACCGTTATCAACATTATTGAGAGAAAAAACAGCGCTTAAACGACGGTCACGCGCAAAATATGTATTGTGACGTACGCAAACCACGACGTTCTGGAAACATAAAATATGATTGTGACATCAGTTTCTCGATCTATAAATTCAAAAAGAACGTTAAACGCTCACGAGGTACAAGGTCGCTCTGCTGTGCATCGCACACAATCGACGGAGCACTGTGTTCGACATCCGACATTCGACATCGGCACAGGCAGTTGTGAATAAGACGAGCATCACAGCGTCTTCAAAGGTAGCGAACCGTCCAGCGTGAGTCACACAGAGTCACAGGTGACACATGCAGGAGGTACTACTGTCATTATTGTAACACTATATGACGTCGTGGACAAGGACGGCTGGTCGTCGTTTTCCTCTTGACCATGCATGCGTACGTTGAACCGAAGATGGTAATTACACGGATATTCCTGGCTACGAGTGATGACTGATTGCTGAGATCGATACCGTGATTAGCTCTTATTGGTCAGCAATGTTACTACAAAGGATAGGAGGATTACTTACTTTGACACACCACACGCACACACACACACACACACACACACACACACACACACACACACACACACACACACACACATACACATACACACACACATACATACACTAACAAAATATATATATAAAATAATATACACTATATATATATATATATATATATATATATATATATATATATATATATATATACATATATATATATATATATATATATATATATATATATATATATATATATATATATAATATATATATATATATAATACTATTATAATATTATATATATATAATATATATAGTTTTAATTTTCCATACAAAGGATAAGTCGAAAACCGTGTTAGACGTGTTTTGACACAATATTTCAAACAGAAATATGTCTTTATACGCGCGGGCGTGTATGTGCGGGTGTCATAATACCAATATAAGAGTTTGCAACGATGCAGACGTATGGAATCTACTGTCACATCTGACAAAGTCTCCTGACATTTTTAGATGCGTTTTCTGCGGGTTGCCAAAGGTGTTACTAAGGCAGACAGATGACAAAATGCACAGGCCAGAGACGTTTTAGATGTCATCAGAGGCGACTACGATGGATTGTGTATAAATACCAAGAAAACCCCGCTAACATAAATTTCATGCAGAATTTCAAATGGCAATGAAAACTGGAAAGGCGGTGATAAAGATGGGGCTGATCACATAATAGTTGACATCCTCGGTTAACATCAGAGCCGTACGTTCTAAACAGGACAAGATGGTAAGATGCCCCATCAAGGGGTTAACGTCTCCTATGCGTTTGATCGAATCAACTTGCGAATCCTGAAGACAACCATGCCTTGTAATGCCCCAGTGACGCGAACACACAACTCCTTTGAGTAAAATCTATCGCAGATCCCTAGTCCAGCCTGTGCTGGGAGCTCCGGTCTGGTGACGTCAAATATTGTCATTGTGACGTCACCGGAAGCACTGCAAACGCCATGGCGCGTTGAAATGAATGTCGCTTAAAACCATACCGGGCTTCAAGTGGAACCATGCGGGCAACGCATGCCACACCACGCCGGACAAGCGACTGCACCTGCGGGGAGAGTGAATAGATCGTATCGATTCGACTTGCCTGGCGCTGTGTGTGGACTGTGGATGGACAGGTCAACCTGCGCGCGTAGCAACCCGGGCGTAGCAACTACCGGACGTAGGCCATCACAACAACACTGGTGTGTCGAATTAGCTCGGCGCATCTGGGTGATGCTGTGTCTGCGACCATGACGCGCGAGTTACAGACCGATAGAGAGACAGCGCTTGTTCGCGATCAGATGGTGCAGTGTAGCGTAGTGGTTAGAACAGTAGATTGTCGAATCACATATCTAGGGGTTGGAATCCACTCTACATTGCCGTTGTTCATTCACCTGTATACATGAATAACATAGAGTGTAAGACAGTAATCGCGCGGTTGCTGGATGACCCCCCCGAGAAGTCGAGGTTGTGGTTCGAAGTAACAGGTCTATTTTTACTATTTTTGCTAGACAAGAAACGCTTCACCTGAATGTGTATTATTTGATTTACCTGAATTCATAACATGTTCTCCTAACAATTTTACGTGTGCTCCTTCCCCATCTTGCGCGTTTGACATTCAGATCCTGGTTTACTAACTTCCTATTAGAACACCTACATTCACCGCTATCAACGCGCCACCCTCCGTCTTCCTCACCACCTCATCTCCAGTTGCACACACTCACGTACCTGTCTTTCCATCTTCACGCAGATGACGTCATTTGACCTTGACACCAGCCGGTAGCCGCCCCAGCGAGCGCTATGCCGATGGTGAAACAGGCGCGCCGTCACATGACGACGGCAGCGGTGGAGCCGCCCCAGATCTCGTCACCCTCTTGCTGCGGCCGCTGTCTCTACAACATTCCTCAGGGCACCCTCATCATCCTCATGCCCGGCACCGTCATCCTCCTCATCGGCAGCTTCATGGTGAGTGTGCGTCTTCTTGAGCACTGCTGCTTTGTCATTGTGCTGTGTGGGTAATGTGAGTGGGTGTTAAAGTGTTTCCGTAGTAGTGATATTGCAACTTGTATGATTTGTTTCGAATGATGGTGACTGCGTCATAAGGTCGAGGGGGAGGTAATAAAATAACAATAGATCGGCAGATATTCACACTCGTCAAATCGCGCATTCGTTCTTTCGAGCATTAACTAATTCACCCTAATCCTTATCAAGTCGTTGATTTCGTAATTCATACATTCAAAAAATTCAAAGCCTCACGCTCCTCGTGCACTCGCGAATATTGTCAATCACAACACACCCGAACGCATGCACACACACACGCGCACGCGCACACACACACACACACACACACAACAACCACACACACACACACACACACACACACACACACACACACACATATATATATATATATATATATATATATATATATATATATATAACCTACACACACGCACGCACACGCACGCGCACGCGCACGCGCACGCGCACACGCACACGCACACGCACACTAACTTACTCCTCATTGCCCACGCAGACGACTCTGACGGAGGCCGACTCCTCGTACAACGACGACCTCGCCTACGTGTCGTGGCTGTTCCTCGCGCTCGGCGCCATCACGACGACGGTCGGCATCGTCTTCTGGAGCGTCCTCTGGACCCGCCACCAGCCGCCGCCATTGCCGCCCAAATATCGCCCACAATCGCCCACCGAGAGCGTGCAACTGGTGGGCGTCTACAAGATCTCGGACGGTCACGTGAACCGCGCGCACACCGACGACTCCGGTCACGTGTCTAGTCACGTGAGCCGGTCTGATATCGTGTCGGGCGGAGGTGACAACGACGCCATCAGTCAGGCGCGCAACAGTAAAGATGGCGAACTTGGTTGGCGCTCTGACGACACGAGTCGCGCCAGTAGTTCGCGCGCCGGTGAGACAGAGAAGGCGATCAGCAACAGTGACACAAGTACTGATAATTATTCACATCGCGCCACCAGTAGCGAGTACACGAATGGAGACGGTCACGTGAATCGGGCACACACCGACGACGACGGTAACGTGGACCCAACGCTGACTGGCGACAACGGTGCCGGGGCAGGTGCAGGTGACGTCGTTGACACGAACGTTCCTCAAACCCACCACGATGGCCGGTGCACGACGTTGACTGTGTGACAGTTTTGTCGGCGCAATTTCCGAACCGACGGTGTGACAGTTACCGGAGGACCGCCGTGCACTGCTGGTGATATTCCTGCACAATAACATGGCAAAATGTGGTCAATATAAAATGTTCTGTTTATATTTTTATTAAGTGGCATTTTACTATGTACAGACCGCCGATGGAGAAACACTTCTATGCACCGAGGCGGTCACTTGCTTCCACGTTGTCGCTTCATGCCCAACATATCTCGTACATGGCAAATAATGTGACAGAGATACTTACTAAAACGTTTCCACGCGCGCATGTATGTCTATATAAATGTACTGAATAGCGCGAGTCGAAATTACCTCAGCGTTTCTGCTATTGTGAGATATACCAGCTATTTATGTTCGATAGAATCTCGTCTAAACTGGGAAAACGGCATCGACGATATCCAATCTTGAATAATGGTTTGAATGATAGAAAACATTATGCAGCACCAAATCGAAGTAGCCATATATGACAATTACCGGTAGAGGACGCCATGCGTACTTAATTCGCCATACACATGAGCTTCCACGCGTGACCAACTTACAATGTGCGTGCGTATGATATAGTTTCTCCATTGTTGTTAATTCGTAAAAGGGTTGGGGTTCTTTATCCGTCCCATCGTGCTGCTGTGGCGAACTTCCATGTTAATGTATCGTTGTAGTGCACGACCCAGTTCTGTGACCCACATATCCACGGAAGATGTGTAAGTCTGTATATACCCAAGGGATGAAGTCTGCTATTTGCATTGCCTTTGTCGTACACTGACAGGCATCAGTGAACTCAGTGTTCACGTACACCCGTAGTTACGAATGTGACGTGTTATTATGTCAAGGCGCCTACTTAATGTATGCCTAATGCTTTATCTGCGAAATTAAATGAATCGACAAAGATCTAGAAATAAATATTGGCTGCACATTAATATAATTTTTGATAGCGAATATAGCCCTCATGTCTTGACGGCTTCGCAAACATTTTATGACATTTTATTATGCACGTTTGTGATAAGATCTCGCCATCTTAAAGTTGCTCTATGTTAGTGACAAACTGCTGCAATTCCGCGTGTAGTTTCTTACTAGAGCGAACACTGTAATCTGTCGACTGAAGTTTCGTTGCATGTTTCGGGCATTGTATATATACTTTATGGTTATATTTTTTACAAACTTTATTCGTATTATTACCATCATTCGTATATTACGGATTTGTGTATATATTTGAGAATTCGATATTCGAGTATTTACAGCATAAGGTTTTAGCGTAAACACACGCGGTTCTTTGATTTGTTTGTTGACATTTCTGTTCCAGCACGTTCACGAATACGCATGATTGAGAACAGGAAATAAAGACGTTCTTTTCTTATAGTGAAACACTTTTCGCACATGTTTGGTTTGTCTTTGTTTTGGTACGTTTTTGTGAGAAACCTTTTGTTTCGGTTCACGTACAGTTATATTGTTTATTAGTGGTCAATTCACGTCTTCTCTCTGTGTTTCATTCCTGTTCTTCATTTGAGAGTCAATGTTATTTAATATACATCGGCCAACGTAATCGTAAAAAACACACACATTTACTCCTAAACGAATTGGAATGTACACTGTGTACAATATACATACGCACGCATGCACACACGTATACACGCATAGACACACCCATACCTATACAAATATAACAATTATGTATTCACGTTGGCCACTACGCCACCATATAGAACAGTCACACATGCATTAAACACTTCTTACAAAATTCTTTCTTTTGAAAGTTAAGCACAAATATAAATGTTCCCAACTGCAACAATGTTTGAGTACACAGTTCAATGCGTCATTCCATGAAACCCATGCGCCGTCTTGCCCAGGCCAGTGTATAATGATAAAGAAATACTAACCACATTTACACGATTGCCATCCAGAGAACCAATCCTAGAAATCCAAGAAACTGGGAAGTGTAGGTTTGTTGAGAGTCCATCTATGTATTTTGTAACTTGTCCACCGTTAAAAGAAACATTTCAAATGTAATTGTTTCAAAGAGTTCTATCAATGTCTTCACAACCACTCCGCCTAATTTGTACGTATGTAAATCCACATTTCGTTTAACATCTATCATAACTAAGGTATCTTAGTTCTGGTAACAGCTTCATGTTAGTGTTAACTAGATTGTGTTATATGGTGTCAAGTGTGGGTTCATGATAGACGAACCAAGTGACTGGTTGTCTTATAACCAAACCCGTGGAGCTTGCATGACCCATCATTTTTAAATGACGACTGCTGATCTGGCAGTGTCATATTACATTTGCAAAAGTGCAAATATTATTGGTAACGCATAGATTGACGGATGTCACGCGCCTAACTAACAACAAAGCCTGGATCCGCCAATTAATAACCTCCGACCGTTTGTTGCGAGCGCGAGCGACGCTGTTGCCATTGGAATACGCTGCCATTGTTTAGGCCGGAGTGGCATCGATATTTGAACCTCGTCGGATAAATAACGCTGCCAACTTCATCTTCAGGCGCTAAACCAACTATGTCAAGTGTCATCATTCGTCTGATTTATGGCGTGATCAAATAATCCGATCTGTGACAGAAAACAATTGCAGAAACACAGATCTCTTAATGGTGAATTAGTTCAGTGGTGATGGTACAGTTACAGTTTTATGATTTCGGTTTTAGCAACATATTACAACAACAAAACCAAGCAAACAAACAAAAAACATAAATTACAATGTCGATTCCCGCATACAAGTTCGTTAGTCTTAATGTGTAATTTGTGAACTGATTAGACAAATTGCAAACTTGTCGTTTTTGCATGCACAGTCAATATTCGGGGAACCATTCATAAATAGGCACGATTATGCATACTTTATTTAGCATAAGGGTTTTAGCTCTTTCGGAGAGAGTGTGTAGAAATGCCGAGAAGTCCAGTTATAGTTATAGTTATAGTTGATACTAGACAATGTATCGCCTGATGAGATTGCAAATATGTATTCATATGTATTCATATTGAGGTCACGCCATAATTTATTGGCATCACCAATTCAAAAGCAAGTTACGACTAACAACGAAACATCATATATAATACATTTATATTCAAGCCGGTAATTGGAGAAACCAAGCATTGTAACTAAATAAAATACAATTAAGCATCAATACATAACAGTAACGTCACTGCGTAAATTATACACATAGCGAGAGCACGATATGTCTGATTGCGTCAAATTTAGATTGAAGAGGGAATAACACTGATATCCATAAAGCTCTCAGATAAAGTGGGTTATCAACGTCACAAGCGCAATCAGCAACACGTCATCAAAGGTAACAATTTCCAGCAAACAGGTATTGCGGCACAAACGTGATAAATATCGATTGGCTTTCAACGTTAATGGCATTCTTGCCGCAGGTATCACATATAATACGCGGGAAATCGGTCACTAATAAACACGTCAACACTACATCGACACGGTGGATCCACTACATGGGATTTTGTCTAGCAACCAGGTATAAATACATATATTTATAAGACTGCATTTGGATCTGGGGCAACGACCGCCAGATCAGCTATTCATGCATAGATAATTATTACTTTTACGTTTAATTCTTCTTCGGAAAGAAACATATTTGGGGCAATAATTTTGAATGTTCGACAAGAGATACAATTGTGGCGGCCGTTGTAGGAACCTTGTTGGACCTGACTGCTAAACAAAACATGGCGTGATGTAGCTGTCAATTCTAGTTGCAGTGATTATGCATAAAGACAATTTTATATAAAATATATTCGAAATTTCCCCTACAATACAACACAACTGAGGCATCGCAAAATGTGCAGTTGAAACATAGAAGTCAATATTTCTGTTGGTTGTGTTAAAAAAAAATCCGATTTCACATAATAACGACCATACTCAATGTACACAGACGAGACTGAATGATTGCCTATTTACACTCAGAACATAGTATCATTGGTGCGCGTTGACAATCGTTACGTGACGTCACGTGGTGCACGTAACTTCCTGAAGCGGCGACAGATAACCGAATGTTATCATCCCTTGTCGAAATAAATCTTGTTCGAATCATCCGGTTTCCACGCATCAAATCATAGCACATGCTTGTATTAGTGAGAATAAATTCGAACGGTGTTCCATAAAAATGTGTGCTCATAAATATGTACATCATGCTCGGTGCACGTGGCTGATGGCCATACTTTGTATGTGGCTGGATTGTTGGGTATAGTTGCGCTGCAGTTACGGAATAGTGTGTAAAATACGCAAAAACTTGCAGAGCCAAATAAATGAATAAAGTACAACTTCGGTGACGACATTGCGTAGTGGGCTAAACAGGCCGTTATGCGTAACTAGTTCGTTAATCCACTGTTCATCAATACCTACATCCGTAACATCAGTTTCTCAGTTAAACACACTATTCATGTTGAACTGGTAACATGTCGTGTCATTCTTTACTTTGCAGTCTGTTTTCATTGCTATGCGTCGTAATGTGTACGTATACACGCGGAAAGTGCAAATCCACATTACGATATTATGTCATTGTTTGCAAAAGCTACAATAAAACATGTATAAACTGTTTTTCAGTGCACACAATGTGAAAATAAAACAACTAACTATCCTGCGCCCTGCAGGAAGAACACATAATCCCTTGTGAATGTTGATTTCCTATCGTAAGTATCGCTCATCAGTTCACTCCTACGAGTCGTCTGTCGTTCATCCCGTCGGCAAAATGGCCGTTGCGGAATATCGCCTATACAAACATTCACTTAAAGTTAAATCCATTACATTTGGCAGACATCTCCTACAAAATGTTGCTATGCGGCGAATCATGCATACTTCGTCACAATTGCCCTCGTCCCGCGAGTCGAGGAAACAGCTCCACTACAAAGAGCAATTCCAGTAGATGCCTGTCTCTACCCGTTCGGCCAGCGACGGAGGTTATTGGGAGACGATTAAAACTACCTGTCCTTATGCAATCCCGTTTTCTCGCCCAAACATGTGCGCACATAAAACTACGCTTCGGGACACTTTCCAAAAGTCAACTTCGACGGACCTCGTTTGCGTACAAGCATCTGATCGTAGGACGGTTCTTTGGAGTGGGCGCGTAACCATGACGACCGAATAGCTTCCTCGCGCAAGCGCCGCACGCGCGCGGTCAGTATTTTATGGGAGGTCAATGTTTATGAGACTTTACTTTACTCCCGTTATATTATGCAATTAAGCACGCTTCCTCGTAGCCAGTCCTCGTAGCTTCTTGCATTGTCTGCTTGCATTAGTATTTGCTCGGCTCCGCACACGAATAATTCCACAAGTAACATACACATTATATCACAGTAACAAGACATGATACGGCAGTTAAAACACCTGCCTTTATCCACCGATACGCAATGATATCCATACGCTTTAAATTTCCGACGGGCACAGCTGACAGCTGCGTGTGCTACTCCGGCAATAGAAATAGAAAGAGGCACTGTTTCTTTTGAGCTTCCGGTACAACTGATTGACTCGGCTAAAGGCAGGATTTATATTTCACTCTTATCGCGCACCACGAGTTCCGCATAGTCGTCGTCTTTCTGTGAACCGTTGGCCTCCATGCTAACTGCAACGTCGTCGGAATCCATCGCCGACATCGCAATGTCCGATGGCGCATGCGCCACGGTGACGTCATCGGCGGACGGCCCGCGACCCTCCCCGTCCGACTCTTCATCTATCGGCACCTTCTCCGCCGGCGGCATCGGCAGCCGCCTGGCCGCGCCGGTGGCGCCGCCTATCGACACAGCCTGCGCGCGCACCTCGTCACGTGACATGTACGTGGGGTTGTCGTGCGCGGGCGACGAGAAGACGACTGGCGGCGGGGACGGAATGCTGCGCTTGCGTCGGCGACGGCGCATCACGACGAGGACGATGAACAGAATGAGGATCATGAGACCGATCAGTCCAGCGGCCAGACCGCCAAACATCGTCAGGTTTGGCTCCGGCTTCGATTCACCCCCTCTGGACTGCGCCGTTTTGGTGACGGCGGATTGCTTCGGTGGCGACGTCGTCTTGGTGCGGACGGACGTCGGAGTTGTCGGCGGCTGTCGCGTTTCTTTGTACGCGCGAATATCCGTGATACGAGTGAAGTTCGTCGACCACTTCGTAACTTTCGCCGGGTGATGAAGGTTAATCATAAGGACCGCTCTGGAATGTAAGCATATGTAAGTGTAGGGCATATCAGAAGTAGTGGTGGTGCTTTATCCCGATGTTCTGCGAATATATACTAACGTGTAATAAATTAGATCAACCTTTGTTTTGTGATGTGATTTGTTTTGTTATATCGAGCAATATACACAGTAAGACTTTTCTTAGCGCTTCGGTCTTCACTCCTTGGCAGAGCCGTTCAATTGAACACGCTCTCGACTATGTGGAAGGTTTTCAGCGATGCTGCAATTAGTGTGCGATACATTATATTGCCATGTACCCCTTCTTACGCTTGAGTGAAATATAATTCCGAAATGTTAGGCACCTAATAATTGTTCCAGTATTCGTACATCGAAACACTGACGCACATTAATCATCCAATACATGATCGTTCATGCGTCGAAATTAGTTCTACGTTATCCACCAGGGGCACCACAGGTTATCGCTTAAAGCCCATAGCATCGCTGGTTTTGCAACTATTACTGATTAATTGAAATGTACCCAAAACAACGTGATATGACTGGTCGGTTAATTGAATCTTTCGCCTAGTAATAGCGTAATAGTTCCGCCGTCGGCTTACTTTATGACTCGTGATGTTTCGACTGATTAAAAAAATCTCCATCAAATGGCTGTCACTAGGTGGCGAGACGGCAGTCATTCAGCGCCGAGATATGCGCACTAGACTATCGTGTCGCCATCTAGCGGTAGTCATTGCTGACGGTTGAAAGCAGCTAAAGGGTCACGAGATGGATAAGATACGTTGGATGTGAAAACTAAACATAGTGTTAATTTTAATCAAGCCAGCTTGATGAACGCTATATACAGATGGTGGCACTAACAGAGAAACAACAGAACAAGGTGCGAGTTTGCGAGAGAAAAAAACACTGGAATAATCGTGGAGTGAAGTGAGCGGATACGAGAAAAAATAATGAATTGAGAGTGGAGGATGGAGTGAAGGAAAGTTTTAAGAAAACAATGGCAAGAAGTAGGTTGAAATAAGCTGGTCATGTGGTAAGCACGGGAGATGGATGATGAAGACCAGATCCCCAAAAGTGGAAGGAAAATTGGGCAAGGAAGACTGAGAATGCGATGGGAGGACTATGTTAAGAGAGATCTGGAAAGAGTTGGAGGAGAATGGAGAACAACAGCAAAACATAAAAGGAGCTGGAGACTGGTGTTAGAAAACGTAGTGAGATAAAAGTGAGAAAAGAAAAGATGAAGAAAAAGGCGAGAGTAACCATGACCAACCTGACGACGTAACATTAAGAGGGATGCTAGGAGGGGAACAGCAGCAGTGTGTCACTTACTTTCCTGTCCACGTCGCAAAGAAGAGTCGGTTGTCAACGACAGCGGCGGACGTGTAGTTGCCATCGCCGGAGCGGATTACCGCGGCCACATTGCTGCCCGTCTCGTTCAGGTAGGTCCCCTTTATGTGCTTCGATGTCCACCATATCAGGTACTTGCCTGGAACACATCGAATATAGTATCATGTAGCAGAAAGACAACTATGAAAAGCCAACAGTTGGTTTGTTATCAATAACGTACAGAAAGTACATAAACTTGAAAATTGATTATTTAGATTTCGTGGTCGTGTCCGTCTTCGACTCGACATTAATGTATCCGGGTTTGGTAACATCCTTAGGAGCTCATTGGTCCAAGACCCAAGTTTACTCCTTAAACTGATTTAGCTCCTTAACAGCAATGAATATTGAAACTACGAATACAGTGGCGCGCTACTGGGACATTTTCGTCGTTGTATCACAGAGCTAGCAGAATCCATTAACTAATGTTAGTAATCCCGGACATTTTCACGAGAACCGAATACATCGCCAGATTTGACGTCTAAATCTCGCGTACACGTGTAGCAAAACCCCCACCAGCTAACTGCTCTGCAAGCGAATCTCCAATATAACATTAATTGTTATAAGTATATACGAAAACAATGTGTTGTTTATAGATATGTTTACGAACGGCACGTCGATATGTAATTTTTGGGTTGACATTTGACTGGACCGCAAAAACGGCCGCATTTAGAACTGGCGCTTAAATGGGATAGGGTATGGTCCTAGATAGGACGACGGTTTTCACGCTTTGAAAAAGCTCGTTAAATTTAAAAACGGATTTGCTTTGATGAATTTGCTTATCAGGTCGTTATTACGGTGAAACTGTCCCAGGTCGTCCACATCGTCCACGCGGACTTTTATGAAGTTGCTGGTGTTGATGGAACAAGATCAAAAGATCAGATTTAAGGGATTTGGGTGTCGTATCCAGGACAATGTTCTTACCTGTGCCTGTGCCGATCTTCATCTCCCATTCTCTCTAGTGTTTCTATCATCAAAGAACACCACGTCGGCCCATGGAGATCTAATCTAGGCATTTTAGAAAGTGACCCGATCTAGAAAGCTATTCGTGATTTCAATAGCATCAGTAATTTTTCGTTTTAGGCCGTTTTTAAACTGAATCAACCACTCACAATGACCCGACTCGTGGTTCCCACGCACGCTCAATATGACGGAAATATGACATAAATACGTACCGTCAGATTTCACCGCTATTCCTTTGACATCATCCTGCGTTACGATGACCGCCTTTACTCCGGTACCTTTCGTTGCATCGCCGCTAACATATTGATGTAATATCGACGTTTTGTTGGCCCAGAATATCCGTCTGTCAGTGGCATGCGTAAACATAAACTGTATATCTTGCAAATATGTAACCACATTTTCTTGTATATATATATATAAAATTTTATATATATATATATATATATATATATATATATATATATATATATATATATATATATATATATATATATATATATATCCCACGCAGGGAAATGGAAATGATTCATTGAGCTGATAACATTTAAAAAAACTTTCATTAGCATTATTGTCCGAAAAGGGTTTTACCAGTTAACAGAAATACAAGAAGTTGGAAATGTTAGACCCTCAATAAGCCTAAGGTTTCCTAGACCATAATCTGGTTAAATCTGGTTAAGCAGTGATTGCGCCGCCGACGTACTCAATACTTGCACGCACATTCGCACTTAAGCAACCCAATGCATGCACGCACGCACGCAAGCACGCACGCACGCACGCACGCACGCACGCACAGACACACATACACGCGCACGGGCGGGCACACACAAAACACATACCCGTTATGATTATCAACTGCGAGACTTCCTGGAAGAAAGACGCCCGAATGGAATTTTCTTGTTTCATTCCCGTCCAGTGAAATAATGAATATGTCAGCACCGGTAATGTCCATGTACAAGAGTTGTCTCGATTTGGAGTGCAGCACCATACTTCCCAAGGCGCTACCTATTAAACATAAACAAATCATTGCTACTATTAGATGACGATGTAGGCGTTTATCGGAGTGACTGTCGGTAAGCCGCAATCTGTTTTACGTGTTGCTTCCTTTATTGGCAAATGCACTCATTCGTACACTTTGCATGGTATTTTCCCTATAGTATTGCAACAGCTTATGTAGTTATATTTATGAAAAACATCCGCCGTTGTGATCAGTCGTTGTTTGTGGATTGTTGATAATATATGTATACTACTATTTTGTATGTTCATGTTGTCGTTCATTGCCACAAGCTGCGAGGACATGCATTGTTTTTCGGGATGTTGTCACATTCTTTGCGAAACTCGTCACCTTGAATCTTAACCCCAGCCACTGTTCCTGTTTAATGAGAGCTAATTTACGCTCAAACAGTGCTTGAACGAACAAAAACAAGGATGCAATGTAAGGATGCAGACTTCGTAAATGCGACCTTTGCAGTTATGTCCCAACCAATTAAAATTATTGACAATAAGCTGCGGTCATCGCGTGCGGGTGACCTTTAAAAAAGTGACACTTGGTTGTTTAATTATATTTCGAAATCCCAAAATTTATTATACACGACACCCTTTGACATTATGAACTGCATCCGTGGATTTAGGCGCAAAAGACGCTCATTAAGTTTCCGTACCTCCCCAAACTTTAACGCAGTGCGTGACAGCCGAAGTCGAAGTAAACATAGTCAACAACTTTTAAATTGCTAAAATCATGACATGGACACTAGCAATCTTTGTTCCGCTGTATTCCTACGAGAAGGCAGTCGAAGTAAAACAAATCGGAGTAGCAGACATAATCGGAAGATTATAGTACTATACTCAGCTACCGTGAATAATGATCCAAGAGGAGGTGTTTACTGACATAGATGAGCAGTTAAAGGTTGCATTTTTACTTAGTCTACTATATAAACAGTTTTGGTTTTTAAAGACAGTCCAAGCACAATGGCCACCTCTGCATATGGGGTTATATTTTCTGCCATGTAAAGTATGGCATTAGGACATGTGCTAGATCTTTCGAAACATTATACTTTCGCAACAATTCTGGACGCAATGTTCCGCTAGCGAAAAGATCAATATACGGCACGCGAATATACCTTTTCGTTTTTTACCACGTTTTATCTTAAAATTGCATATTGTATGACAACGGTGCACGGTGCTGACGAAGATGCCGTATAGCGTACTGTTCAACATCATGTTGACTCATTGGATTTTAACAGCCGCGGGAAACCTTTGTAACAGAACGTCCGTTGTGTGTTTAACCACCACAGTACACTCCAGGACGGGGGTCCTACCTGGCGGCAGACTGTGAAACACTTCCTTCCTCTTGCCGTCCATTGACTGCCGACTGATGACGTTCTCGGAAGGGTCAAACCAATATATCTTGTCGTCCACCTCGTCATACTCAATCCTGTCCGGAAATGCCGCCTCCTGCAGGATTATGCCGCGCAGTTGGCCGTCTCGCGTCTGCGCATTGAGCTGATACGCCTGCTTCCGGTATGGATCGACAAAGAGCAGGAAATGCGATCCCGTGTGTTTAAAATCTGCGAGGGAAAACAGACACAGATTGCAAAAATATTATAATGTAGCCATCGCGAATTCTGATGGCCAGTTTGTGAATCACAGGTCGTAGTTTTACGTTTAATTTACTTTTGTTTATATTACACTCGCAAATAAATAATGTGTTTATTAATTAATAAATGCTTTATTTGAAGATGCTGCTAATATTTGCAAAATGCTAAGTATGGGTCTAAATAAAAGAGAACATATTTCTTATATTGATGTACTATATTGACGAAATGATCCCAAAATGTTGACGAACATGAAAACACTTACATTGTGATATGCAACTGACTGCATTTAATACAACAATTACAAATACACATATTTCGGCTGTAGTAAATTCCTCAGTACAGTTGTTAAGCATTTACATGCTAACACTCAGAACTTCTCACCTGACAGACAGGTTGTGCCGTCTTTGTCCAGATAAAAAGGGAAAGCGCATTCACATATGCGCCCCATTATCCCATTCGCTGCCCTGTGCGGAAAGCACAGCTGACTACAGTCGCCATTGTCGTCGTCACACGGGCCCAGTGCTATCAACACACACGTGACAACCATGATGACAATTGTGACACTGTCCAATGTGGACATGTACGGCTTATACGACATCGACATATAATGCATAGCATAAAGGAACTAGAATAAAACATAACGTATTAGTAAGAGCATTTTGTGAATCAAGACTAGAATAATCCCATATGACGGTAACTAGCTATGAGTTTAACCAGTTAAAAGGTGGTCTTTTACCTAATTTTTCAATTACTAATTACAAAAAGGATTATGAAAATATGTTGATGGCATACTGTCTGTCATAAAGTATTGTAGTTGGTAAGCCTTCGCTATATTCATAATTCTGAAAATACGAACCCCAAATCATGGCCACTCTTTATTCGTAATATTGCCGAGGTGGGGTGATTTAACCACAATATCCATTTATGGTCAATAATATTTCATTTTCAATTATTTAAAAATAAAATATCATTGATCATGAATGGGTTATTTGAAAGCGATTTCTAATTGTCCCGTATTTAACACAGATGACTTTTTAAAACAATATTATAAATTACCACGTTGGCTAATTGTGGGTATAGGAACAGACCCCTCCATATAAAAGACCAATGCCTCCTTCTCGCATTGCTTGCTGGGAAATAAACACACCTTCACTGATTGGTTGCAGATGAGTGCCGTACGCAATGATATCGTAGATGGCGGTGGCATTTTCATGTTTCACTGCGCGAAGCGAATTGAACGAGTTCTTGTAGCCGAAATACACGAAGTTGCCGGTAGTCGTCCACGCCATGAAGTCCTGCATCACACAGATATTATATATATATATATTATATATATATATATATAATATATATATATATATATATATATATATATATATATATATATATATATATAATTAATTGTTAAAGGTTGTTCAGCTAGACATTATTTCAACAGTCACGTATCAACGACCAAATAAATGCTGAAACGAAAGAGCAAGTCAATCGACTGCTATGTTTGCCGGAGTAAGATTGACGAAACTGCGCCACCCAAGGTATATTGTTCTGCGTGCCTCTTGACATGGTCATCGTTTTGTGCAGACGGGTAATGAATGTAGCAAAAGAAAAGGTGGATATGGCTCTATTTTACAGTTATTAACGTACGGCGAAATAAAATGACTGCCTGAACACATGCTTTTCGTCGTAGCTTATTTGACATTTTGGTTTTACAAAAAGCTCAAGTCGGAAGTCTGGCGGATCATTTTTATTGTGACGTAAGCAAACGGCGACGTCATTGACGCGTCAAATCCAATATTTCGCGGTTTGCGTATAATTAGTTTTGACACTTCAACAATGTTCCCTTATGTTTTTGTCATAAAGGTAATCTTTTAAAACCAGAATTTCAATAAAATTATTATATATATATATATATATATATATATATATATATATATATATATATATATAACGTTTACCATATATATTCATGCAGCCATGGGTTCATCAATGCCTACGTGTCATACCTGATATATTGTGACGTCATTAAGTGTGTCGCTGCTTGTGTTTGGAAGAGTAAAATGCTTGCGCCTCTCAAAACCGCCCGCCACGGAAATCGACTCAATGTGATTGACGTCCGTCCAGTAAAGCCTGCGCAGAAATGAACGCGCATTTTAGTCGTACGGATATAACAAGACATGCTATTCCATTGGTCGTAGTGTTGAATCATACAAAAACGTAAAATACATATTTGCAATAAATATTATTATAACTAAACGGAATACCACCAACGATAAGACGAGTGCAGCAGCACTTAAGCTACGGCCAATAGTGAAACAAGTTTAACAACTATATCAACTGTCATAGTAAGAATGCGGATATCAAGATTTATGAAAACCATTATATGTAAGATAATTAATTAAAAAAAAACTTTCAAAACCATGAGAATCAACGAGAAGTGTTGAGAGAATATTTAAATAAAAATTGTCACAACACTTGTAATAAGGGTCATAACGAGAAGATTCACACGAAAGGAATCTCAAGGAAAAATGACATGCGAATAAACAAATCAAATAGAATCACATGAGACGCATCACAGTAACAAGGATCACGCGTGAAAAAGCACTTCAAGATGAATAAATCGAGAATTATCTTGACATGAAAATTACATTAGAAGTGTTACAACAACATGAATCACATGAGAAAATTCATAAAAAAAAGTACAAAAACAAGAGATGTTACAACAAGAATCATCTCATTAGGTTAAGAATCTCAACAAACTAATCGCATGAAAGTACAAGAGGATTCACGTGATAACAATCACCACAAGAACGTTAGAGCCTGAAGCCATCAGCAGCATGAGGGCAGTTTTAATGATGACAGTATAACAACGTGACATCCCGACAAACAATCTCAGAAAAGTTTGCGAAGTCCAGAAAAACGCAATCTGATGATGCGTCTCAAAGCATCGCCCACCGTCACAATTCGTAGTGTGGGACGTACGAATTTGAACATACCACTATTGCCCCAATCACATAAAATACCCTCTGGAAACCGACTGATCTGGTCACATCGTAGCCAAAAACGACACACCATATAGCTAGGTCGAGTTAAAATGCACTAGTATGTGTTCCATTCGCTAGGCGGCGCCACAATATCGCTATACGACACAAGTCTCGTCTGCTGCTGCCTTTGTTATGCTATTTTGCTAATTTCATTCGTGATCCAGTACCCAACGGTCCGAAAGAGCTATGTATTTTTTCGCATACGGAGGCAACCGCCGCAGTAGAAACCCCCGTTGTAACATTCATTGGTTTCCACCTAACAAAACGTCATATAGAAGATTGAATTTTTATGCAGGCAAGTTATTATTTTAAAATTGTTTGTGTGGTTGCAGTAATTTTGACTTTGAATATGCTTAGAGAATAATTTGCGTGCCCTTTTCCCGCATAAATATTAACCACATTCTTACTGCCAACCTGCACGGAAATGTGTATTCAAACTCGCCTACCGTTTCATTGTGATGTCCAGCACGATCCCGGCAGGCGAACGGACATTTTTGTTGACACATGGAGCAGCGCCCGACCCGTCCAGTGCCGAGCGGTAGATCGCACCGACGGCACACCAGTACAGGAATCTGGAAGAAATGTCATTAGACTGTTTGTCCTCATGCCGTACCGTGTCCAATGCGACAGTCGCTTCACGCAAAGTTGAGCGATTGTCATTTTAGACAATAATGAATGCGGGTTTTCGCGACTAGCACAGTTTTTGAAGCTGACCCAAAAATCAAAATGCATCCCCTTGAAACTGGCCAAAAATATCCAAGTGTTCTCTGCTTAATATGGTTACCAATAGCCTCCATATGCACAGCTTGCTAAAATATTGGAATCAAATGATTGAATGACTGGGTGACTGGGTGAGTGGGTGAGTGGGTGAGTGGGTGAGTGGGTGAGTGGGTGAGTGGGTGAGTGGGTGAGTGGGTGAGTGGGTGAGTGGGTGAGTGGGTGAGTGGGTGAGTGGGTGAGTGGGTGTGTGGGTGGGAGGGTGATTGTAAGGGAGGGTGAGTGAGTGAATGAGTGAGTGAGAGCGTGACTGAGTGACTGACTGGCTGAATGAATGAGTGACTGTGTGAGTGGGCGAGTGTGCGGGTGAGTCAGTGAGTAAGTGAGTCAGTGAGTGAATAAGTGAGTGAGCGACCGAGCGACCAAGCGACCAAGCGACCGAGCCAGCCAGTCAGTCAGTGAGAGAGTGAATGGTGACCCACCCAGCCGTTGGATCGACTGCAATGCCCCGTGGCTTGTTGAGTCCCTTCACGATGACGTGCTGGTAGCGGCCGGTCAAGTCGGACACCGTGATGTGTCCGTACAGCTCATCCGTCCAGTACAAGTGGCCGGCCATCCAATCGACAGCGATGCCTATGGATAGAACGCTTACTAATCATATACAGGTGCAATCATTCAACAAGATTTAACAAGATTGCCACCTAAAGAATCAACTCCAGATGGCAGGTGGAAAAGAAAGTTCTTTAGCTTATCGGGAGTCCAACCTATCTATCTAAGTGGATCCCGCCCTTCTTCATTCTATTTTTAAATATATTAACACTACCAGCGCCTACACAATCAGCTGATAATCTGTTCCATTAAGTTACTGTTCTTTGTGAAAATTAGAATTTGATAATATCTAGTCTACACTGCTTCTTTGTTAATGTAACTTCATTTCCTGAGGTCCTTCTCTCTTCCTTAATCAGAAAAAAATATTTCTGTCAATATTTTTATAACCATTCAATATTTTAGACACTTCTATCTAATCTCCTCTCAATATCCTGGTCTCTAGTGTTGTTAAATCACATTCTCTTAGATGCATTTCATAACTAACATCTCTTAGTTTTTGTACCATTTTGGTTGCTCTCCTTTGTCTACTTTCTAGCATATCAATATCCATCTTGCGATATGGCCTCCATACTCGTATACAATATTCCAAACGAGGCCTAACTATTGTTTTGTATAGCAGTATTATTAGTTCTTTTTCCTTGTACACTATATTTTGCCTAATCAATCCAATAATTTGATTTTCCTTCGATGCTGCAATGCCACACTACTCTGAGACTTTCATATCAGTACTAATGGTTCATCGTAAGTAATTTATTTTTAAGGTAGTACTTAGCAGAGTATCACCCACTGTATATTGTACATATTCATTCCCATGTCCTGTGTGGAAACACTTACAGTTCCCAAAATTAAACAACATTTGCCACTTATCAGACCATTCGGCTTATTAAGAACATCTTGCAAATACTGTAAATCTGCATAAGTTTTATTTTTTCTAAACATTTAACAGATTTGTAAGAGATATACTTAGCGTCAAAGCAAGGAAGTGATGATTTAATTAAGTTTTTCTTAGAAACTAGAAATCCTAGACCAGAAATTTTGTAAAGATATATTTTGTAATTATGTATGCCAAATTGCATGGGAGGATTCTATAATCCATGAAGGGGTCGTGTCATAAGCACACTTCACGTTTTGATCATATTTGAGCATTCTTGCAAAATGTCCATGAAGCAGTAGCTTCCTTAATATGCACTTGCTGACAAAATCCTCTTTATATACCTAAAAGGTTTTTGTCAGGGGGTTTCTCAAAATAAAAATAAATGCCATTTTGAGGTGATTTTTGGCATATTTCTTTATCGTTTTTAAATGTTCAAAAATGCGATTCAACAACGTTGAAACTTAATTCTTTTTAGTTCACAGCATTCTATGATTTATTCAGCAATATCTGACCAAACACTTTATCTTGAAAATGTCCAAACAGATTATTAATTCAAAAATAGCATGCAATAGTCGATCCAGCCACCTCAATGCTTCTCGAACCTCTTATAAGGAAGAAGCCATATCTGTGAAAATGTTTGGCATGAAACAAAATCTGACAGTGGAAGAAGAACGTTGTTGTTTTGTTCGACCACTATTTCAAACAATACATCCATGACGGATTCCATGTCAACAACTCAGAACAATATAAATATAAAAATTACAGCAAACATGCATATAGTGTATATCATTGAAAATAAAAGTGTGGCGAGGAGATTCCTCTAAGACTTTGCACGTCGCTATCGAAGAGCCACCTTTTAAAGAAACTTCACTTACAAAATCATTACATCGAGCAAGGTAGAAGGAAATGATGTCATTATCAAAATAATAATTGTATAAACACTGAGTAACAAGAAACTTGAAGAACCTTTATATATGTAAACACCGGCGACTTCTGACAAACGTTCGTGATATTTTACCTAACTTGTATATCTGGGCTTGCATTACAAATTAACATTCGCGAATCCACGTAAATCAAAACGTTGTATGACACATAAACGCAATGACTGTTACGACTGGCGTGTTTCTTATTTATTCGATTCGTCAATAACAACACAGCGCTGGCAAACAACACGTCACCTTTAAACAAAACATTGGGCTCACCTGTCACGAGACCCGTCTGCACGACAATCACTTCCGAATCTTCATCTGCCTCCGACATTCGCTTCCGGTGTATGGTTCCCTTGTCGATGTCGGAATAGAACAGTAGTTCGGCGTGGGAATGGAAGCCTAAAGCGCGCACGTGACCGACATCGCTCTCGAAACATTGAAGGTGTTTTAGTACCACGCGCCCCTCTGTGTCCGGAGAGTTTATTCTTGTTTTGCATATCCCATTTCCAACAGCGTATATGTAATTCGGTTGCATCGCTAGTAGATTTCCTGCAACCGAAATAAGCAAAAACTATACAACAGCACAGTGATATCAACCAAACTGTGTACTTGCTGTGAAATACGAATATTGGCGTATGGTCTTTGTACCGTCAGTTTTTCGTTAATCCGTAACCGCATAATACGAAAAATACGTTAATCCAGACCCAGACCTAGCAATCCGGAAGCCTCGACGTTCGGACATCACTCCACGCTAATGGAATTTCGAAACGCTAGTGTGCCCTGCTAAATGAAGGAATTGTTTATCAGGAAAACGGTTTAATTCGGACTTACACCAAAGCGTCCGGATTATATCTTGTTCCGTTCAAAGATTTAGGTGTAATTATTGTTGTTTCCGAGTCGTCTGTACGCACAATATGCAACATAATGCGCTGCTTTAATAATGGACAAGCGGGCGTCACAGTCTTAAAAGTTGTAATCAAAGCATTTGCACTGCGCGACCCCTCAACGTGACGCCGTTATACCATAAGTAGAATTAATATATATTTATGATCATTTATCGAGACACCATTGTTGATGGCGTAAATGTTTAACTTTTAGGCGACCATCCCTTTTGCGTGGCCAAAATTGGGTCGTTCGTTCCTTTCATTATGTGTTTGTTTGTTTGTTTGTTTGTTTGTTTGTTTGTTTGTCTGTCTGTTTGTCTGTTTGCTTGTTTATATCGTTACAGTAGTACTACGCTCTTCAGTGTGCTCAATAAATATTTCTTGCTTATTTATCGAATTTTGAGATGTCGTTAAATGCAAATACATTGTTGTTAGAAATCACTCTTTCCTATGATTGTGGTCTCCCTAGCCGGTTGTCCGCATAAAGAGAGTAGTCGCTCAAGAGAGGGCTTTACTTACGTTTGCACGTCTTGTTGTCGGCTTGCAGCTCGAAGTCCTGACTGCACATGCACATGCCGTGTCCTCCTGCGCTGCTGATGCACAGATGTTGACAGCCCAGCGTCTTACACTCCGCTAAAAGAGGCCCAAATTGATAGAGCGGCATTAGAAAAACAACGCCAACCAGCATGTTAACATGCGAAAAGACTTCACATAATGTCGTCAGAAATATGGAAACAGCCAAAATGAAACCACCACGAGGGTGAATTGGCTGTCAACGCCTGTCGCGGAAAGAAATTGCGATCCATATAATTGTACTAATGCACACTGATGTTAATATGACCACTGTGGTATTTTCACATATATATTGCCACACGCTATGTATTGGTGGCGTATTTAAACGTCATGCTTTTTAATAACGAAAAGTCCTTTAGAGTGTTTCGTGCAAAGACGCCATTACGGGTGTCTATAGGAGCGTGCGAATTAAAAACGGAACTAGACCGTTCAGGGAACCGTTTCACTAAAATAATGAGCTCATACGGAAAATTCATCATTAAACAAAATCCTCCTTAATTTTAAGGAATTATTTTATTTGACTGCGAATGTCCTCCGCCATTTTTCTAGGGTCTCTAATCCTATGACGCATCGGCAAATGTGCACCGTGGCGCATCCTGGTGGTGACATTCTTCATTATGCAAGATGGCTGCGAATTGTTAAACAGCGAAATCAGTTGTAAAGATAAAATGATAGCAATATTGATGAAACGATCCTTGCTCCCGTCAGAGCACTGACGCTACCGTCAGGTGTGGTTATATCCGTCCAGTTTGCAGCTGTGAAGTATGCGTACCGAAAACGTAAATGATTTGTTTACAATCAGCATCGATAAATAGTCAGTGTGGTAATGGATTAATTCACAAGAGAGAATGGGCTACACGATACCAGTGTCTGCGCTTGGATTGGAGCCAAAATATGCGTCATGTCTAGACTGTGTTTTAGGTAGTACTGCTGAGTATGCTGTATTGGAGAATTGCACAAATGCCGAAGCCACAAACACGGGTTCCTAACTTCCTACCGTTATCCATTTCTTCTTGTCGTGATCCGGAGTACATCATGACGTCATACGGCGTTGAATCTACCAGGACAAGGCGACCAATGTACTGCTTCGAACTCTTGCGATACGCCCGCACATCATTTACCACCTGATCCGTAATGAATACAAAGTCCTGCGCAAAAACAAAACAATGACAAACTCTTTTATGAGCATACCATTTTGAACAGGGGACAATTTCACGAACGTTACTAAAAGCTCTTAAACCGGATTTTGCTCTTTAAGATACATTTTGATCCTTACCAGTGATTTTGAATATATGAAATTTGTCAATACCATGTCGCGCCAAGGGGCACTGTCAATAGCGTTTCATGGAAATAGTATCCTCGATAATACGACAACGTTTTGAAGAAAAACTCAATTAATTTAGCAACGGATTTTGTTAAGGAATGATGAAGTTTTCTTAAGAGTAATTCATCTTAGAGAAACAGTCCCAGGAACTCTTCAGCTGACAGTCATTCATTTGCAACTTGCAACGGTCCCACCTTGCATCTGTAGACAAGGCAACGTAAAAATGATATGTCACGGTGTCATTTACAGTACGTGACACAATTTGCACCACTTAGGGGCGATTGTAAACGGTTTTGTTTTACCGCGCGCAAACAAACTGTTGCAAGTCGCTCTGTTGGTAGGAGTGCTGAGTGCTGGTTAAATACATTGTTTAACATAGACAAATCGTGGCACGTTGCACAAGTATAAAATAACCGTGTAATACAGACACAGGCTGACACTTGCTAAGCGTTGTAAGTTGTACCATTGCAAGGTGTACGGTTTTAGAATGCCTTTGCTTTTACCAAACATAGACAATGTTCTTGAACACGTTTAATCCAGTCATCTTTATCAAATTACTGACGAGTATGTCAACAGCTATGTCGATAGCTATAAAACTATTGTATCTCGTCCAGTTTACACGTAAATGTCGTTTTGTTCATACATCAAGCATTCGTGTTGTAGAACTGTCATTGCGATTGTACCTGTCATGTGTTGACAAGACAGCAATGGTCATATCCTACAATTTACCAGAACCGCGCATGCACTGGAACGGTACGGTACAACAGAACGACACTAAATTGTCACTGCATACGATAGGTGTCATTATTCACGCGTTGAGTCGCTTTACCCCGCCGTTTTTATTTCGGCTGCTCAAAGTGCATAGGCGTGAGAAAATATTGTATTTATCAAAATTGGCGATGTTTCTTCCCAGCACGCTTAGGGCTAATAACAGAAAACTCATTTAGTCACCACACAAGTGGGTGTTATCAGAAGTCCACGGCATCAATTTTGCATATTTTTTACTAGCCTTGAAAAATAAATTATATTGAGTGAGTGAGTATGGTGTCATAAGAATACTTCCGTTGAATAAGAATCATACTTTGTGAGTAGCCTCATATCGCATCTGACCAGTTTATTGTTGCTAAGGACGATTCCGTTTTAGTCAGCGTATGTCCAGTCACTGAGGATGTCAAGTACAACAACAACGCCAATTGACAACAACATATATCGTAGTCTTCACACAAATATTTACTCTTCAAAAGACTCTTACCACTCCTGTTAAACTTGCACATTATTCTTAACTACCAATTTGATAGAACTTTTAATGATATATGAACGATAATTTGTTATGTTTTACTTATGTTTTGTTTACTTGTTTTATTGTTTTTTATCTTTTATTTATTTATTGTAACTCTGGTAACGTCTACGTTTGTATCAGCTGATCCTGGATCCATAACGCTTTAAAATATTCTTCTTCAACTTATTATTATTATTATGATAGACCGTGCATTGTATAGAATGTCTTCAAAGTGACTTACATGCTAGGCAACCACTCCACTAACTAGATAAATCATTACAGACATAACTAATAATAATAACTGATAAAAAGCGATTCACTCATACCTTGTACACGGCGATCCCAAAGAGCTGGTGATCGAAGTGTCCAGGCTCCTTGGCACTGAAGCTGCTCCGATGACCACCGTCCAGATCAGCCATCTCAACCGTGTCCGTCTCGTCGTCCACCCAATATAGGCGGTTTTCGTCATAGTCGATGGTTAGTCCTTGCGGCCGCAACAGCCCGGTGGTCAGCAGGACCGAGCGGTCAGTGCCCACGAGGTTTGACCTCTCGATCTTTGGTTGAACCCCCCAGTCCGTCCAGAACATCAGCCTATTTCCGCGAGGAGGAGGGTAGTTTAGTATTTCGAATAACGAATCGTAAACCACCGAGGTTGAGAAACAGTGTAAGTTAGACAGAAATGAAGGACATTGAACGAAACTACTGATCGATGAGCAACATGATAAATACGTTTGTATTTTGAAGGCAAATAAAACAATAAAATAAAAGTTACCAATCCAATTTTCGCGGTTGTGCTGCACAAACAACGACCACAGAATAGATAACAAGCCAATATATAGCCTTTCCTGAAGATATCGTAAACAAGTAGTTTCATTGTGCCGGGAAACTTGCCTCCACTTAAACTTTCATGGGATAGTTGTTAGTTTCTAAGGCACGCATACGCAGGGTTACATTTTAAATTCCTTTAAATGTATAGCTATGATGCGAAATATTACACAATTTTATGGATGGATGGATGGATGGATGGATGGATGGATGGATGGATGGGTAGGTTGGTGGATGTATGGATGAATGGATGTATGGATGGATGGATGGATGGATGGATGGATGGATTGATGGATGGATGGAGTGGATGGGTGGATGGGTAGGTTGGTGGATGGATGGATGGATGGATGGATGGATGGCTGGCTGGATGGCTGGCTGGCTGGCTGTGGCTGGCTGGCTGGCTGGCTCTGGCTGGCTGGCTGGCTGGCTGGCTGGCTGGCTGGCTGGCTGGCTGGATTGATTGATGGATGGATGGATGGATGGATGGATGGATGGATGGATGGATGTATGGATGGATGGATGTATGGATAGATGAATGTATGGATGGATGGATGGATGGATGGATGGATGGATGGATGGATGGATGGATGTGGGTGGGTGGGTGGGTGGGTGGGTGGCTGGATGGATGGATGTATGGATAGATGAATGGGTGGGTGGGTGGGTGGGTGGGTGGATGGATGGATGGATGGATGGATGAAAGGATGGATGGATGGATTGATGGGTGGGTGGGTGGGTGGATGGATGGATGGATGGATGGGTGGGTGGATGGATGGATGGATGGATGGATGGATGGATGGATGGATGGATGGATGGATGGATGGATGGATGGATGGAGGCAGCATGTTCCAAAGAGTTAGTGCAGCAACAGAACGCAGCCTGGTTTCGATTTTAGCATTGACTCCGTGAATAAAAACCAACCAGAACGTGAAGTTCGAAGCTGGATAAGTGTTCTTGAATCGAGAGCAATGGATGCAAATAAAAATTATGACCCACCCTTTCTTCGGGTATACGGCGATTCCCATCGGCATGTCAAGCCCGGTCACGACGAGGTGTCTGAAGATCCGGTATCTTGTCGTCGATCCGACGGTGATCCAGTTGTAGCGCGCGTCCGTCCAGTAGAGGGAACCGGACAGCCAGTCGACGGCCATCCCGTACACCAGCACCGACGTACCGCTGTAAGCAGAGGTCAGTTCTTACACAGAGAGTCATCCAGTCGTGAGAACTGGTCAAAGTGTTTTCTACAATTTAATTCCCCGCAGAACTGTTCCATGAAACAGCATTTCGACGTCTCTGATATACCTTCAGCCACACAGCAATCATTACGACGGGGATGTCCGTATGCAAGTCTCCACTACAGAAACTGTCTTCGACCAGGTACTGGTTCATACAGCTGACTGACTTTGTACAACCTGGAGGGAGCGAACTACACACGATTCAAACCGCCGACAGATTAATCGAAACCCGGAATCGCTCAATTATGAACGTAGAATCTGAAGGTCACTATGACATCGCGGTCCAACAACAACTTTTTGCAACCGCCAGAAAGGTCAGCGAGGACTTCCTAGTTCAAAACAAATAGTTCTGTGTGGTGTTGGTGCTACACCAAACCGAGTAGTTAATCTCAAAACGTAGCACACGTGTTGTAGTGCTAAGAGAATACATGTTTTGTTTCCTGTAGGGAACTTATGGTTGTTGCGGCTTTCTCTTTGACTACTAAATGTTTCTGTATCAAGTCGAACAACACAACAGTTACAACAACTACACAATTGTGACAAGGACGTAAAGAACAACGAATACGGCAACAACAAAGGATGCAGTAATCACTGTAGCATTAACAGAAATAAAATATAACGTAGACGCAACAGCAACAACTCTTCTGTCTATCCGCCCGCCCGCCCGCCCGTCCGCCCGCCCCTCTCCTCCCGCCCGCCCGCCCGCCCGCCCGCCCGCCGCCCGCCCGCCCGCCCGCCCGCCCGCCCGCCCGCCCGCCCGCCCGCCCGCCCGCCCGCCCGCCCGGACACCCACATTCACAGATGAAAGGTTAAGGTTATAAACACTGTGTATTGACGGCTTTGTGGGCTTCATTAAATCACATCACGATGTTACATTCCCCCTGTAATTGTCTCTCGACATACTTATTCCACAGCACTCCCTAGCATGTCTAGCTTGCCACGACACATAACTCTGCGACCGCCCCTTGCATGCCACGTTTACTTCTAAGAAAGATTACTTTCGCTACAGAAAAAACGAGAGACCAGCACGACGGACTGACAGAACGAGTCACTGCACCAGCTGCACTAGACTCAGCCAAGCCGCCGCGCAAGTCATTCCCACGTCGCTCTCAACATCGAGTCTATTCAATGGAGTTCATGCGTATGAACTACTCATAGAATAACTGCGTCACGGTAGCACTTAAACACACCATCAGCCACATGTGCTGAGTCGATGGCAATTGTCACAGGGGTACAGATTATGCAAAATGGTGTTATATTTACTGCACACATGTTACGCGTCCAAATGTGGTCACTATACCACATTACGGTATGCTAAGCTCGGGGTGTATTTAGTGTTAATATTTCGGAGCAAATATAGTTTTACATTTAACATGTTATATGCAATGATACTCTAGGGAAATGTTTACCGGGTGTCCGGTGTTTATAGTCCGCACATCACGTGATCACGTACGCCGCTGATACACGTCAATTTTGTCCACATATAAAGGTTCACAGCACTGAATGGCAAAGTCATTATTCGCAGTCCAGCGCATGTCAAGCCCTTGCCTGGGTCGTGACCTACAGTTGTGTACCCGAACTATTTTAATTGCATCTACAAGGACTGTTGAATGCGTTCTTATTTGCCTCACTTGCCTGTACCAAGTACACGGAAGATGAGTACTTTAACCCTAACGTAACATGAATATTAACAACATCGCTTGATATCATGTCAACCTTCTTTTCAAATGTAAAGGATATCAGTCCTATGGTCGCGTATTTATGGTATATGTGAAACATATTCAGTTTTTGCCACCAAATATTTGCCATTCGCAAATCGAACAGAAAATAAGTGTCGTTTTCAATCCACTCCATTTTGAAGCTTACTCACAGATTTAAGCAGTATGTTTGGGCAAAACATCCGATTGTCTGCTTCATTATAATCGCCTGTACGAGCATACCATCGAGCCTCTTGAAGAAAAAACGATATTCTTCGGTCTTTGTTTTAAAATGTATTTGAAGGGTAGGTCCTTATTTTACATCGATAATTCAGTGTTACTCTGGGGATTACGTGATTTCGTCTTTTTCACTTGGAAATTCATACACATTAATATTCTCGACGTCATTTCGTGTCGTGCCTGTTGGTTTTATCCTTTGTTACAATTTAATCGTGTCAAGATCTAGGACGCCAAACCACAAGTCTGCAAACATGGCGGCAGACTTAGGGTCACAGCCAAATAGGTCAACAACCGCTATCACAGACAGATAGTGAACAAATACAAGTAAGTTGTTTAAACAGGTTAATTGTAATATATGTGTGGGTATGAATGTATTATGTAAGCAATATGATAATTGTTTATGATAAAATCGACCAGACGTTGTATTGTTAATGACAACCTTTTAGAAGTGACGATAACAAACCAGCATTCTGGTACCCTAATAGGTGCTCAAAGTCTAGAGAGGTATTAGTTCAAAAGCATTGCCCATTACGATCCCCGGTGTTGACATTCACAACGGCGTGGTTGTGTGTTAGTATAATGTTCCATTCGATAAGTGGAGTAACTGTAGCTATTTATTTTCCACAATACCTGTTGACGAACAAGTCAGCCCCACCCTTATGTATTATGAGTTGGGGGACTTAGCGAAATTTTGCCGTTTCCCCTGACGGCGGCCAAGACGTAGTCCACAATGACTACGCAGTCCTTGATAGTAAACAACGACGACAATAACTATTAAATTGTGGAGATCGCCTACGGTTATATAAAGTCACGGGTAATGTACGTATATTCGACATTTTATTTGTGGCGAGGCATTGATCCATCGCTTCGGTGACTACACACAAAACCATCAGCTGTCGCAACACGGCACACGGCACACGGCACACGGCACACGGCACACGGCACACGGCACACGGCACACGGCACACGGCACACGGCACACGGCACACGGCACACGGCACACGGCACACGGCACACGGCACACGGCACACGGCACATGACACAAAGGGTGACGTGCTACCTACGTATTGGTAGAACAGAAATTTTTATTTTAGGATTTCGGTGAGGCGATTTAAAAAGGACCATTGGGGTAATATTCGCAGCAATTATAATGCCAAAAAGTGCATGGACATTTAACACTAGCGTCGACAGAGTCTACACTGGAAATATTACATAATATATAAAATGTATCAAATCTCTTATAAATTACAAAATATCCCACACGAGCAGTAAATGTATAGATATCAACGAGAAAGAGAGACACAAACATACAGAGGCACAGAAACAGACACAGACACAGACACAGACACAGACACAGACACAGACACAGACACAGACACAGACACAGACACAGACACAGACACAGACACATGACACAGACACAGACACAGACACAGACACAGACACAGACACAGACACAGACACAGACACAGACACAGACACAGACACAGACACAGACACAGACACAGACACAGACACAGACACAGACACAGACACAGACACAGACACAGACACAGACACAGACAGACAGAGAGAGAGAGATAGAGAGAGAGAGAGAGAGAGAGAGAAAGAGAGAGAGAGAGAAAGAGAAAGAGAGAGAGAGAGAGAGAGAGAGAGAGAGAGAGAGAGAGAGAGAGAGAGAGAGAGAGAGAGAGAGAGAGAGAGAGAGAGAGAGAGAGAGAGAGAGAGAGAGAGAGAGAGAGAGAGAGAGAGAGAGAGAGAGAGAGAGAGAGAGAGAGAGAGAGAGAGAGAGAGAGA
>JAODUO010001580.1:0-22500 GCA_025642075.2 Ridgeia piscesae | reverse complement strand
GGAATGCAAGAATCTCTATGTCAAGACGAACCACCGAAAGAGGGTAAATGAGGTAACCATGGCGAACTGTGGAAAGCCGCGAGTTTTATGTTTAAGTGACTAAAACATGTCTGTACAAACAACTGCAAGTAGTGTATGTTGTTGAAATGTTGTAGATACGTACAATAGGACTGCGTGATAAATCAACGCTATAATATATTATTTCGACAGCTCGGAGATTAAAATACAAAATCCATTACGCATAGCTTACACATAGACCCCATCCTTATATAGTTCTTGGTCGCCTTTGACCACAGAACCTCAATACCGCAAGCGTGCGACTTTTTTGTATGGATGACCTTTCTAACGGGGGCTAACAACAAGAGGAATCGTCGTGAATCGTGATTGCTAATAAGAAGTTACATAGTCAGAAATGCTAAATGCAGTCTGACATTCAGATTCCAATTGCGAAATCTCAAGCTAACAAAGAGAATGCATATCACGACACGCGGTTTTGTCTGCAATGTCAGTACAGATAATATCGTCCACGCAGCAAGTCGCGTTTGTCTAGGCCAACTGCGCCGTAGCATTCAGGACAATTCTGTCTTCTTTGTGTGGCTGTTTTTAACGAAATGACGTCAGCAGGACAACCCAAGTGCAACGGAACGTAAAGTGTTTGATGTCCTTTCTTTGTTCGGTCAACATAAATATTAGCCTCCGGCGACATGTTGCTGTGAAGGCTATGTATAGAGTTGGTCGTGTTTACATTTAACAGAATAGACCCCGCTGTGTGTTGCTGCGCTGGTTTGCACGATGTCGTTACTGTCCGATGGCTGATATTTCATCATCCAGATTATCATCGTCATCAGAGGTCTTACGTATAATTTACACATAAGACTGTTCCCGTCAGCTATGTCAACTAACTGTCAAGGTCGGTGTATATAGTGTGCTATTTCAATAATAGGGTCACTTGTCGCTATCACAGCTGCACTGTCCAGTTAAGAGACAGTCACATCAACGACAGCATCCTTACTGAGGTTAAGACGAACACAATGGTGACAATGATACTGCAGAAAGAATTCCTCTCGATAGGCCAACGGGGTGCGAAGTGAGAATGACCGATTCCATCGTTCCCGAAAGAACCAGCGGTGGTCAGAGAAATGAATATGCAATACGTCGAAGAAGAATCAAACAGCCAAATCAATACAGATAACTGGGTGGATTTAGCCGCTGGATGCCAACAGCACAGCACAGCACAATACGCCACGCAGACACAGACAAAAGAGACCCCAAAGAAGGCAAGATACGGCAATGGTCACGGCATAGGCGGAACTTAGCTGGAAAGGAGCGAAGAACTATAAGCATCCATTAAATCATAAACTCCGGCACAAAGATCTGCAGATCAAGAATTGGACACACGATTCTCACCAGGAGACACAACAGATCCATGCATGTCGGCATCCCCCATCGCGCTTTTGGCGACCATTAACACTGATATTTGTTTCCTATCTTGTGCAATGGCTTGTGACCTAATTAAAACATTCCGTTACGTATTGTTCTGCGTAAACACATTCCCCTAAACACATCGTCATCTACACACTTCGAACACATATGTCCAGTCATGCGTGAAAATCCTAAAACCAGGCCTTGTCACGAACCAATAATCAGTGATAATAGTCCTTGCGGCTGCGTGAATAATTATCCTATTTTGGGTTCGCCTTCTTTCCTGCAATTACGCCCAGCTGCGACTGGGAGAGATCGTCACGAAGGCATTCATTTACATAGCCACTGCGCATTATTTGTTGGACATTTGCCAAACTGTCCTATGTTGTGTAAAGTCCTAACTGTGTCAGCGCCGCGCCCGAAATATCAGCGTTCAGCATTACAGACAAAGGGTCTGACTCACTATGCTTAAAGCCGATATTTTTCAAGGTTCATTTTTATTTCTGCTTAACCACCGCTGGATCAAATAACAGTATGTTATTTGTTGAGTCAATGTTTACTGCTTTGTAATGTTGTTTTGCGTCGACTAGAAGAAAGTACCTGATTGTTAGGAGGTTTAACATTGTTCACAGATTAATTTCTTGTATGCTCTCGTAAAGCAGTCATTTCTTTGGAGAAGTTCCATGTATACTCGGGACAGTTTACATAGTTGTTCTTTTGCAATGCTAGTAACGCAATGTGCATGCATTATATTAAATTGAACACTCGACTAGTATTCTTTATAAAATATTAAAATACAGTTGTAACTTCGAAAACTGATCTCATTCAGGAAAACATAATGTCATGGACATTGGAAATACAAAAGAGAGCGCCTGCACACTTCAGATTATATATATATAGACATTAAAACGGTCATGTATAAAGTTAGTTGAATAACGAATAAATAAAAGGAATAAATTATATGCATTTTCCACATTGGAATCTAAACAAAGTTTCCTTCTTTCGTTCGTTGTTTTTAATAAGAACGTAACTCAACCTTCCATCATGGAAAACTGAAGAAGCCAAGGGTGGATGTAGTCAGATGGGCCACCCAAACCAGCTCACTGTGCAGTTGTTCGTCGTGGGCTGTGGGCAGCTACTACGCTATCAACATTCCACCAAGTACTACTTGTAGAACTTCCAACATCAAAAGAGTAGGCCATAAAAGATACATTCCTACGAAACACCAGCATGTGAAACGTCTTCCTACAGATAACTGGGTCACCTCAAGAGAAAGAGGCATTGGTATTTACGATTTAACTTATCTGTGGTCTTGCTATACTGGATGGAGACAATGCTATTCCCAAGAAAGGAACAACACCACACTTAAATGACTCACATTCAACTCAAACTTAAATTTCGGTCTTGCGTGTAACAGAACATCCCGCCACTATGCCAACGGAATATTTGGTGCTATCATTAGTGCTATACCACACTCTGCTCTTTACATAAAAACACATTTTAAACATCACTCCCAACTTTTGAAGTTTAACTTATTTCTGAGCGGCTCGCACTAGGGAGATGTTATATATGAATCGCGACAAAGTGCACGTATATTGACGCTGTGGTTCTGACAGCGCCGCATTGCAATGCAATTTAACGAAAACTCGGCAACCCCCTGGATGTGACATTCGCTATTCTTGCATCTGCTCAAGCAACGTTTTGTGCGCACAACGCACGCACGAACAGTCGCACACATACACACACCTGGATAATGAACCGAACAAAGTGACCGTGGCCGCACGCACGCGTAGAAAGAACCTATCGAGGGTCGCGAGCCTTTGTCCACTAACAGAATGCTAATGGCCGTGAGCGACTTGATCAGTCCCAGCACAGTGACCACAAGCGATCGGGAGATACAGGTCATTGTATGGGTAACTGCAAGAAAGTTTCGCTGGCGCCATGTTAAAAACAGCCCGCTTTGTTTGCAGGAATGTATCGGTTACTCGACATTTGAGCACGGGAACATTGGCATTGTGTGGCCGCTACTGTACAAAGACAAGACAACATAAATATGTCAACTTGAAATGTGTAGTACATGGATGTTAATCATTTGTTCGAATAAACATTATTCAGTTCCGATTTGTTGTTGTATTTATTCGACAGATCAGAATAGTATATTTTTTCTTGCACATGTCTTGTATATAGTACTGTCATGTGTGCATGCGTGCGCTCATGTGTTTGCGCGTGTGTGTGTGCGTGCGTGTTTGTGTGTGTCCTCCAAATTTGCTTTATCCGGATTCCTACTTTCGCATGCGTTCAGTTAATAAACACCACTTCAAACTAGTGACCCAGTTTTGGCCTGTTGCCAGAACACGACTTCCTCTGGTACAAGGCAGACGGAAATGTAATACATGTCGCAGACGACAGTCCTGGTTTATTGCTGTTTCCTATGCATACATACATGTACTAGTCTTAACCTATGTGGCAATGTGCACGAGAAGCCGCCGAACGGTTGCACAGTCTTGGAATTCGTTGTAGTAGCAAAACGTAATGGACACACGACAACATAAAACATTACAACTAGGACACTATTGACAAGATACAAACAATGTTATTCACATTATTATTACCATTTGTAGAGTGCATGGCTCAGGGGTAGAGCTTCGGACTCTCGACTAAGAGAACCCGGGTTCGAATCCTGTGCTGTGGTGTTAAAACCTTTTTCACTCTACTCCAGTTCACTCAGCCGTATAAATGAGTACCTGGCTATAGTCAGTGGTGACTATGTGTACGAGCAGCCTTTCACATATTAATTGTAGCATGTGGCGGCTGGATGCTTCCCAGAGAAGTTGAGATAGTATTTGATTGAACAGGTATGTCAGGGAAGTAAAGTGTAAAAGCGCTTTGAGCAATCCTGAGGATTGGATACTGCGCTAAATAGTATTTGTTTACTTTACTTTCTCACATTATTATAGTGTATGATTATCTTTAAAATCGTGTGTTTTGTAACATGTACAGTGACTGATCAGAATGATAACATTTAGATTAATGAAAGTATACGGGGAGATTAACATTACATAGTCGGTTGATACATTGTTGACATATTCAACATACGAAACGTGATGATTCTGAGTACAGTTAATTCTCACGATTGGTTCTCACATCACAAATACTCTCGAAAGTAACTATAATATAACTTAAACATTCTGAATCGAAACTAGGAACTGAGAGTAAACGCAAGAACACTTGACTGCATTGCAGGATTTTTCGAATAACTAAAGACACCACTCGTCTAAGCTGACAGGTGCAATGCGGTCACTGCCCCTCGCTTCGGCCGGTGTCAGGCGAACGTCACCACGGGGTGCCAACAGCCACGGAACCGATGAAGACCTGACGCCACGGGCTTCCCTTTCGCCGTCGCGAGTTGCGTGCCTGTCTCCCCGGGCGCCTCTTTGTATTGTCGTTGGCCTCTGCCCGGCCAAAGACTACGCGCAATATTATGTCACCTCCTCTCGAGTTGACATGGAGCACACCGTTGTTAAGCCTGGGCCACTCTATGCATACCGATGCACGGCTCAAGTCCAGTTCGCGAGGTACACATAAAACTAACGCCTCGTTTGAAATTGTGATTTGCCCCTTGGCCCTATTCACACATTACCAACAACCCACCTCTTGTAAACAATCATGCATGTTTGCGGACCATGGTTCAATGGCACCTTAAAGGCATGAATTAGGGGCAACAAAGACACCTTTGAATGCTTCCTCTCCCGTGATGTCAACACACTCAAATGTCAGGACCAATATCTGATCTATAATGTTCCTATTAAATAAACGGTATGTTTTCTGTGATATCAGTTATCTTTCGGTATTTTATTCCTATCTCCATTAGCTACGCTAGCGTCTTTTTCTGCCTGCGAAATAAGCGTATTTTTACATGTCACAATGGCAATGAATACAATGGATTTCGCGTGAAACACATCCGGGTCCGTGATTGTTCGGTGCTGCTGTTTAGCATCTGACAATTTATTCTAATTTTCTGCTGTTTTTCTAGCTTTTATTTGGTCAAGTGTATAATGATTACAATTATACTCCAATACATGTTGCCTACATTATTCTTGATAAACCTGGCTGCTTGACAGGACCGATTCAATCTAATTTTTCAGTGGCATTGTGGTTATGCGGTAAGGGAGAGGCAACGCTGTTGACAAAGGAACCCGATTACACCTTTAAACACCATGCTGGTGAATCATCGTATGCGACAAAGGTAATCATCACATGAACGACTTCTTTGTTTAGACGATTGTAAATGTCGTTGCAAAATGATGGCGACAACAGGTGTTTAGGGGACAAAGAATTGGTGCAGGAGAACGAACCAGACGAACTACGCGATTACTTTGACAAGTTGACGTGTGGTACACATGTAAACGCAATGTCATCACGAGGCATCGACTTTTTCTAGCTGAAACCTGCGATATTTATAAACAAGTCCGAGCAGGTAACCGATAACAGATAACGTATCAGATGCAAACACGAATGTCGCTGAGTCCGATACCAACACAACAACGACAGCCCGAAATAAACACTGTCCATTCTTCGCTCGTATTTCAAATTTATCAGGTCGCCGTTCAAGAATAATGCGCAGGACAAAGCGAATTTCTTTGACTTGACATAATGATAACTCTAGTATCAGTATATGCCCATCAGGGGGCGGTGTGAACCGCGCTATGTCTTCCTGCATTCTGCAAAGGTTGTGTTTACCACACATAATTAATATCCATTTAGATACAACATAATTATTCAGAACACACAGAAATTTAGCATGCATCAATTGTCTTTACATCTATTTGGTAACATTTTATCAGGGCAGCACAATACGAGTTTGCAATCCTATTAATTTTTTTATATTTGTACGAGATAAGATATTATTCAGATGGCCTATGTTGACAAATATTTAGACGACATAGAGTATACGTATTTATGTTGTCCGTTAGTAGCTTAACGTTTGTGTCAGCTGTTTCGCCAACATTTATGAAAGCGTCCTATATGAAAGTGGTGTCACACAGAAGACACACCGGGTGTCACTTCAACAACAAATCCTCTTATCCTATCTTATCTTATCTGACGTTGCATAAGTCCATCCAGCATTAGTTTCCAACACCAATGTTGTAGGCTGTATATCGTTTATATATGCTTACTTGTATACGATTGTTAAATAACGAGTGAGAGAAAAATGCAAAGAAATGTGGACATGTTCGAGCTTTTGCTATTAATATGCGCGGATAAAACAAGATCCTCCCCCGGCTGGTAGGTACAGAAATTGCTACAGTCAACACATTGACGCTGTGAATGTATAATGGCTGAACTAGATGTGGCGAACATAACACCACAGTTGGGGCATTCTGTCAGATGGGCGAGAATTCCTACCATTCCAGTATAGGGATTTGTAAGTGATATGTCGAACGGCATTCCAACCATATGTAGTGGATAGGTTACACTGGAAATCATGAAAACTGTTTGACATAATATCAACCAATGTGTTTCATCCAAATTAATGCATCAGTCATAAAATAGCTATGTTTAATACTACCTCCAGAAATAAACAAACCCCGTACAAACAACTTAGTATTACATATCAGTAATACATATCCTGTCAAACAACCTGGGACCCAATAACAACACCACGCCATCTGTCATGTGCAACGGTGCAATATCGTGCAAACCATACTCGTCCAGCAAATGCGCGTAATGCCTCCTAATGTCACTCACTTGAGAACGCGGTCTGTGCCAGGAGACAAAACACGCATGTGCCGAAGATCCCCTTCATCGTCTCCTGTGGCCTACTTTCGTGTGGTGTACACCGTGCAACAGCTGCGAGGGAACGAGTCGAGTGTCGTCGAGTTAACGTCCCTGTCTTCCCGTAGTTGCAACCCCGGAGGAACCTCTTCCACGCAAGCGATCGGTCGCAAGTATAAACACAGTGTCTAATAGAGCTGGCGTCATCGTTGAGAAGTACTCTGTGTTGACGCTGCGTCAACGTGCAGTGAACGTCATGCGTGGCTGCACATCCTATTTCGGTGTGCGGCCACTCGTGTCGAACGAGAACGAGGCCGTCACAACAACGGCGACGAAGACGGCATTGCAGCTTCGCTGGAACTAGTTCAAAGTGCACCTGTGCTTGCTCGCTGATGGCTTTGTGCGGACACTGGGCAGTCTTTAATGGTTACTAGCCCAAGGTGCGAATTAGAGAGGTCAACAGTTGCGCTTTGTTCTTCATCGTAGGAACACCAAGTCATGGCATTGTTTGGCGCACGGTTAATACGGTTTATCTAGGCACGATTTGCATGAGTTCAACGTTCGTTTGTGTGTGTGTGTGTGTGTGTGTGTGTGTGTGTGTGTGTGTGGGGTGGGTGGGTGTGTGGGTGTGTGGGTGTGTGGGTGTGTGGGTGTGTGTGTGTGTGTGGGTGTGTGTTGTGTGTGGTGTGTGTGTGTGTGTGTGTGTGTCTGTGTTGCGTGTGCGTGTGCGTGTTCGTATGTGTGTCTGCACGCGCGCGTAGATGCGTACGTGTGTGTACATTCATCGACATTAATTATTAATTTAAAAAGTTGACTGATAGTTTAATTTAACCGAAAACAATTGTATTTAAACTATTACATTTTATTTGGTTAAATGGAAGAAGATGATGAAGAGTACGAAGAGGAAGAAGAATAACATTTTGAATAAATTAACGAATGGCACAGGTAACGTGGTGTAATGTAATTGTTCCGTTTACGAAACCATATGAGCTGGGTCCGAACTACGGTCACTTCGATCGTCCGTCTGCTGGTCGAACCGTTTGTCCACCTCCAAGTTATAATTAGTGGTTCCCAGTGGGACAGTCAAAGTGCTACAGTTCGGTCAGTCAGCACACAACAGTCCGCCTCCGTCCCATAGAGACCACACAGAACCTGTCACAATAATATAAATTCGTCTTACTGAACGAATCCATAGGAAAGAAGTGTTTTGGTCGTTTTGTTTGCGTTTACTGCATGATATCTTTCATGAGCCAGTAATAACTATTCACTAGGGCATATAGTCGTGCGCAGGGTACGAAAATAAGGGGTGCAGAAATAAACCTTCCCAGAGAATAAAAACCAGAAATAAACACTCCCGGAAATAAGCCCTCTTAGGAGAAAGCCCAGAAGAAAATTTATGTATTCTAACTAACAAAAGAAAAGTGTTCAATGCTACATACTGACTGATACCGATTTTGACGTTTATATCCTTCTTGACCCACATATGGACAAGAGTTCAATAACTGCTTTCAACTTATCTTGAACTAAATATGAAATACATTGTTCTACTGTGTATACAATTATTGGCCAACGCAATTACTTTTTAATTAGAACATGAAGGTACATTGTTCTGTAATTTTAGTTCTTGTTGAAATTCATATATACTATGTAGTGTGACAGATGATTCAAAGATTTGATCCCTTTAATCCTGGATGATGTAAAAAGTGAGGTATGTGTATTTCCTTTGAATTAACAATGATGATATATTATTAACTGCTTTCATTTGTGTTCAACAATGCAATTCATCCTTACATCCAGATTAGATAACTGCAATCCTCGAAATACATTTTCTCACCTTGTGTTTGTACATTAACACGACTTGTGAATTGAGGACGTGAAAGTGTGCTGCTTTCATTTGTGCTCAACAAAGCAACTCATCCTTACATTTCCTTTTAGATAACTGAACTCATTGAATAACATTTTGTCTCACCTTTATAACTGTGCATTAACTTGAGGTGTGACATACAGTCACCACAGAAGATACTGACAGGCTTTGTGTAAATGTCCTGTGAATGTTTCATATTTTCAAATTGATTGTATGCATAATGAATCAAATATAACACTTAATGGGGCTTTTTCCGGGAGGGCTTATTTCCGGGTTTTTTCCGACGGGTTTTTTTCTTGGGTTTTTTCCTGGAGCGCTTGTTCCCATTTTTTTTTTAATATGCCCCCTTGGAAAGCCCCAACAAACTAGCAACAAGAGGCCTCTATTAGACAATAAAGCAAAGACAAAATATGGATTCCGTTGTTTTATTCCCGTTAAACAAAGCGGTGCACAATGATTAAAGCAAATCCTAAAATTATGACTAAGAAAAGTCTCCGCCTCTGACTAACACGATACAATCTAAGTTTTCTATTTAAGAAACTATGCTTACAATCAACCTGAAACATTCACACAACACCTGTCTCTTACTAGCATGAGGCCAGTCTTCCACATCACCCACTGATGTACCATGCACCTCGCAGAAACACTTCCATCGCGTTATCCGCACGCACCACTCAAAGCAGCACAATGGATGTAGACATCTCGTCTGTGCTCATCCCGCCTGTGGACGGCCACTGAACCTGTGTTGAAGGTGTTTATGCGTCAACTTTGACCCCTCGTTATCGTCCCACAAAATGCGGGTAATTATATTGACGCAGCTTTGATCCGTATGGCATAACGCTACACTAACAAGCGCGGTGGCCTTTGTCCCGTCACGCGCGGCCGCACAGGCGAACGGGGTGTTTTCCGTTTTCCGGGCGAACGGGGAGCTCGTTGTTTGAAGTATACAGAGCCGCGCGGTGCCAATCACGAGATTGAAACTGTTCAGTGTAGACGACTGAGAGGAAGGACTTATAATGGTGAGAGGGCGGAGCAAAATTACTGGCAAAAACCGAAACACAATTAATTGGTCAGAAACGTAACAACCTTATATTACGTTACACAGTGAAGTGGATCTTTTTATTGGTTTGTTTATTGGCATGCTAGTAACGAGAAATCGACAATGGCAGCTCCTATTAACTCTTATCACTTACGATAAATTCGAAAAAGAAGCTGGGATTTCAAACTAAATTGGCACTTTAACCATTACAAACGTTTCACAACTGAGTTTAGCACCCACATTATTTTAGTGACAGTTTATCTTTTACTAAGCACTCACTATAATAATTTAAGTGAGATGTAATCAATAGTAACTACAAAGGCGATGATGTTAACAAACGCTATCGACGTCACCGCATCCGCCATAATTACATTGCGAGCGATTTCTGTATCTTGATGTAAACAACTAGATCCATCGCAAACGAAACAGTCGGAAATGTCAGTTATGGATATCACGATTGGCCTGCGAGACACAATCAAGTATTCCGGGCATGGCTCACCATTTTCACAAATTCTCCAATCGTTTTCTATAGACGGTAACCACAATTTCCACAATACAGGAAAGATCACATAAGCCTAATTACATGTTAAATGGATATTGCTTAGTTTGTCTACACTAATTATCATAAACTATTTTCATATCGCACATGGTTGTACAATGACTAAGTTGGTAAACATTTAAGTGCGGTTTCGATCGAGAGACCGAAGCTGGATAAACTATAGTTTATCCAGGTCTCTCAATCGAAAATGTTGGGTTCGAATTATCTTACTGTCGTTTCTAACATTCAGTAACTTCTTCCACCCTACGTTGCTCCAGTTCATTCTGCTGTATGAAAGAGCATCTGGTATTAGACATGGGTGGATATTTGTATTCGATACTTTTCACGCAGTTATTGCAGCGTGGTTGAATGCTTACAGCAGAAGACTAGAGTCTGGATGATGTTCGAGTGAATCGACCTGACACGGAATTACATGTAACACTTTGGGTAGTCGTGATTGACTGAGACAGCGTTTCCTTTTTATTTTTCTGACCTAAATTAAATGTTCGCCTGTGTATGTCTATGCGATTATATTGTTCTACGCGTTCGTGTTCCCGATTATAATAATTTATAACGGTAAATATAAAAAATAAATTAAATTAAGTCACGCCGGATAACATTCAACATTTAAATATGGTGGCCATTTTGACAAAAAGTTACGAAAGTTTAGACATTCCTATCGTACAAAACCCCGCATTGGTTTTATATTAACTAACCAATACGTTTAGTTTTACACCATCTAAAAGCTAATGTAGGATACACACAGGGTACACAGTATGCACCTGATGGCTACGCACGATGAAACATTTAGCACACATAATTATGTCCTCAGTACTATTACCATTTTAATGTGTTTTGGACAGCATACATTTTAAATTGCTGTTGGAATTCTTACTGCTTCGCTGAATTGCACTTGGGTGACCTGTAGTCTTTTGATAAACGTTGACAACAAGCACATGAAAGCAATTTATCTTTTTGGAAGGGATATCATTGGATGACTTTTTACGGCTACGGTTGATGGCGGAATTACAACTGCAGGCGCATTTAATAGGAACATTATAGATCAGATATTGGTCCTGACATTTGAGTGTGTTGACATCACGGGAGAGGAAGCATTCAAAGGTGTCTTTGTTGCCCCTAATTCATGCGTTTAAGGTGCCATTGAACCATGGTCCGCAAACATGCATGATTGTTTACAAGAGGTGGATAAACTATAGTTTATCCAGGTCTCTCAATCGAAAATGTTGGGTTCGAATTATCTTACTGTCGTTTCTAACATTCAGTAACTTCTTCCACCCTACGTTGCTCCAGTTCATTCTGCTGTATGAAAGAGCATCTGGTATTAGACATGGGTGGATATTTGTATTCGATACTTTTCACGCAGTTATTGCAGCGTGGTTGAATGCTTACAGCAGAAGACTAGAGTCTGGATGATGTTCGAGTGAATCGACCTGACACGGAATTACATGTAACACTTTGGGTAGTCGTGATTGACTGAGACAGCGTTTCCTTTTTATTTTTCTGACCTAAATTAAATGTTCGCCTGTGTATGTCTATGCGATTATATTGTTCTACGCGTTCGTGTTCCCGATTATAATAATTTATAACGGTAAATATAAAAAATAAATTAAATTAAGTCACGCCGGATAACATTCAACATTTAAATATGGTGGCCATTTTGACAAAAAGTTACGAAAGTTTAGACATTCCTATCGTACAAAACCCCGCATTGGTTTTATATTAACTAACCAATACGTTTAGTTTTACACCATCTAAAAGCTAATGTAGGATACACACAGGGTACACAGTATGCACCTGATGGCTACGCACGATGAAACATTTAGCACACGTAATTATGTCCTCAGTACTATTACCATTTTAATGTGTTTTGGACAGCATACATTTTAAATTGCTGTTGGAATTCTTACTGCTTCGCTGAATTGCACTTGGGTGACCTGTAGTCTTTTGATAAACGTTGACAACAAGCACATGAAAGCAATTTATCTTTTTGGAAGGGATATCATTGGATGACTTTTTACGGCTACGGTTGATGGCGGAATTACAACTGCAGGCGCATTTAATAGGAACATTATAGATCAGATATTGGTCCTGACATTTGAGTGTGTTGACATCACGGGAGAGGAAGCATTCAAAGGTGTCTTTGTTGCCCCTAATTCATGCGTTTAAGGTGCCATTGAACCATGGTCCGCAAACATGCATGATTGTTTACAAGAGGTGGATAAACTATAGTTTATCCAGGTCTCTCAATCGAAAATGTTGGGTTCGAATTATCTTACTGTCGTTTCTAACATTCAGTAACTTCTTCCACCCTACGTTGCTCCAGTTCATTCTGCTGTATGAAAGAGCATCTGGTATTAGACATGGGTGGATATTTGTATTCGATACTTTTCACGCAGTTATTGCAGCGTGGTTGAATGCTTACAGCAGAAGACTAGAGTCTGGATGATGTTCGAGTGAATCGACCTGACACGGAATTACATGTAACACTTTGGGTAGTCGTGATTGACTGAGACAGCGTTTCCTTTTTATTTTTCTGACCTAAATTAAATGTTCGCTGTGTATGTCTATGCGAATATATTGTTCTACGCGTTCGTGTTCCCGATTATAATAATTTATAACGGTAAATATAAAAAATAAATTAAATTAAGTCACGCCGGATAACATTCAACATTTAAATATGGTGGCCATTTTGACAAAAAGTTACGAAAGTTTAGACATTCCTATCGTACAAAACCCCGCATTGGTTTTATATTAACTAACCAATACGTTTAGTTTTACACATCTAAAAGCTAATGTAGGATACACACAGGGTACACAGTATGCACCTGATGGCTACGCACGATGAAACATTTAGCACACGTAATTATGTCCTCAGTACTATTACCATTTTAATGTGTTTTGGACAGCATACATTTTAAATTGCTGTTGGAATTCTTACTGCTTCGCTGAATTGCACTTGGGTGACCTGTAGTCTTTTGATAAACGTTGACAACAAGCACATGAAAGCAATTTATCTTTTTGGAAGGGATATCATTGGATGACTTTTTACGGCTACGGTTGATGGCGGAATTACAACTGCAGGCGCATTTAATAGGAACATTATAGATCAGATATTGGTCCTGACATTTGAGTGTGTTGACATCACGGGAGAGGAAGCATTCAAAGGTGTCTTTGTTGCCCCTAATTCATGCGTTTAAGGTGCCATTGAACCATGGTCCGCAAACATGCATGATTGTTTACAAGAGGTGGATAAACTATAGTTTATCCAGGTCTCTCAATCGAAAATGTTGGGTTCGAATTATCTTACTGTCGTTTCTAACATTCAGTAACTTCTTCCACCCTACGTTGCTCCAGTTCATTCTGCTGTATGAAAGAGCATCTGGTATTAGACATGGGTGGATATTTGTATTCGATACTTTTCACGCAGTTATTGCAGCGTGGTTGAATGCTTACAGCAGAAGACTAGAGTCTGGATGATGTTCGAGTGAATCGACCTGACACGGAATTACATGTAACACTTTGGGTAGTCGTGATTGACTGAGACAGCGTTTCCTTTTTATTTTTCTGACCTAAATTAAATGTTCGCTGTGTATGTCTATGCGAATATATTGTTCTACGCGTTCGTGTTCCCGATTATAATAATTTATAACGGTAAATATAAAAAATAAATTAAATTAAGTCACGCCGGATAACATTCAACATTTAAATATGGTGGCCATTTTGACAAAAAGTTACGAAAGTTTAGACATTCCTATCGTACAAAACCCCGCATTGGTTTTATATTAACTAACCAATACGTTTAGTTTTACACCTCTAAAAGCTAATGTAGGATACACACAGGGTACACAGTATGCACCTGATGGCTACGCACGATGAAACATTTAGCACACTAATTATGTCCTCAGTACTATTACCATTTTAATGTGTTTTGGACAGCATACATTTTAAATTGCTGTTGGAATTCTTACTGCTTCGCTGAATTGCACTTGGGTGACCTGTAGTCTTTTGATAAACGTTGACAACAAGCACAACGTTGACAACAAGCACATGAAAGCAATTTATCTTTTTGGAAGGGATATCATTGGATGACTTTTTACGGCTACGGTTGATGGCGGAATTACAACTGCAGGCGCATTTAATAGGAACATTATAGATCAGATATTGGTCCTGACATTTGAGTGTGTTGACATCACGGGAGAGGAAGCATTCAAAGGTGTCTTTGTTGCCCCTAATTCATGCGTTTAAGGTGCCATTGAACCATGGTCCGCAAACATGCATGATTGTTTACAAGAGGTGGATAAACTATAGTTTATCCAGGTCTCTCAATCGAAAATGTTGGGTTCGAATTATCTTACTGTCGTTTCTAACATTCAGTAACTTCTTCCACCCTACGTTGCTCCAGTTCATTCTGCTGTATGAAAGAGCATCTGGTATTAGACATGGGTGGATATTTGTATTCGATACTTTTCACGCAGTTATTGCAGCGTGGTTGAATGCTTACAGCAGAAGACTAGAGTCTGGATGATGTTCGAGTGAATCGACCTGACACGGAATTACATGTAACACTTTGGGTAGTCGTGATTGACTGAGACAGCGTTTCCTTTTTATTTTTCTGACCTAAATTAAATGTTCGCCTGTGTATGTCTATGCGAATATATTGTTCTACGCGTTCGTGTTCCCGATTATAATAATTTATAACGGTAAATATAAAAAATAAATTAAATTAAGTCACGCCGGATAACATTCAACATTTAAATATGGTGGCCATTTTGACAAAAAGTTACGAAAGTTTAGACATTCCTATCGTACAAAACCCCGCATTGGTTTTATATTAACTAACCAATACGTTTAGTTTTACACCCTCTAAAAGCTAATGTAGGATACACACAGGGTACACAGTATGCACCTGATGGCTACGCACGATGAAACATTTAGCACACGTAATTATGTCCTCAGTACTATTACCATTTTAATGTGTTTTGGACAGCATACATTTTAAATTGCTGTTGGAATTCTTACTGCTTCGCTGAATTGCACTTGGGTGACCTGTAGTCTTTTGATAAACGTTGACAACAAGCACATGAAAGCAATTTATCTTTTTGGAAGGGATATCATTGGATGACTTTTTACGGCTACGGTTGATGGCGGAATTACAACTGCAGGCGCATGGTGGTGCCGTGATATACTGATGGGTTTTGTATAACTGTTGTAGGAAGTTGATGAATAGCATCTCTCTAACATCGTCATTCGAACAAGGTGTGTCTTCAGGTGTTGCGGTCAGTTATGTATATGGCATGTACTCCTTAGTAAGAACTTAGTGAAAGTGACCAGTGGAAGAGATGAGAAATATTTCATGTTTGATTTCACACTAATTTGTATTCAACTATGGTGCCTATGGTGCTTAGGAAAGCAGACCGCTTTCCTAAATCATTGACTTATTACGGATGACCAGGACAACTATTTCCACACAGAGATGTTCCAAGAGTTGTTTCTGTTCAGATTCTGACAAGAATATGACGTCTGCACCACTCAGATATGACATAATCAGACTGTTGTACTGAGCTGTATATTACTATCGACCATGATTTATTTCACACAAGGAAAGCAAGGCTGATGATTTAAAAAATCTTCGATCTTGCTTTCCGTGTATGAATAGAATAACTTAAATCAAACAGAAAACTGCTACATGTTATCAAAGCCATTATGGTCGACAGTATTATTTATATAGGGGGTGGTGTTAGAGCACATATTTTTAGGTACCACCTCCAAAAGATGGAGACGGTCTTTCCGAGTGGGGAAATAACCTTCTTTCGTCATCTGGTCGATGCTGACCCCATGTACATACCCCTTGAAACTTAGCCCCTATAACAGGGATTTTTGCCTGGAAAATGATCTCAAAATGATTATAATGACTCAGAAAATTTGTATTTGTAATGTGGAACAGATATGTAGCTGTATACACTAAACATGGTATATACATATTAGTGATCAATTTCCGCATTAAATTAGGTTAATACTGTTTGAAATGAGGGTAGTTACTAACCATGGTTACTATATGTCCATGACACAGTATATACATACAGTAGCTGGCATCAATGGTCTTGCTACATTCATCCACAGTGACTGCAGCATTCAGAGTTATATTCTTATATTGTAAAATACTGTATCAAATTTATCACATAAATATTAATCTGGACCCTCCAGTTGTTCTTTAATAGGTGAAAAATGTCACTCGGTTTTAGTACAGAAATTGATGTGTCATGAACATAGCGAACCCCGTGTAGGGACACTACTTAGTTTCCTTGATTTATGTCTGTTGCTACAATGTACACTTCATTTGCATCAGCTGATACGAATGGGCCTCCCATTGTTTAAGGTACGACCAAATCTTTAATTCTTCTTCTATATATAGGTAGATTAGCAATTTTCATTATCACGAGAGCCTTGTTTCTTTAATTATTGCTGTATTCTCTTCCGTGGCAACATAATTGTTGATATCCTGTCTCGTGCTTTTACCACACATACAGCCAACCACCCAGAAAGACCATTGTTGTCGTTGGTCAATTATGTATATTGCCTTGGATTAAATTCCACTAAAGATGCTCTGCCAAATAGATTGGCTTCTGGTCGACACCTTATAGTTTACGCTCAGCGGCCAAGTTGTGGTTGGGTACCTTATCTAGCTTCTGTGTGTCCTAGTGGGAAACTGAATACTCGCAGACTCATCGTAGTTCCAAAGGGTAAATATGTGCCCCTTTTGCTTCTAGGAGCCAGCAGCCAGTTTGGGCATAATTACCTTACGGGGTTCAAATGATTCCTAAGATTCGTGCGCTATTTAGAACCAGTCACACTCAGCATTCAGGGAAGTCACCGACCCCAAAACATCAAAAGAGCAAAGCCGCGTAACATATTTGGTCAATAGACGCAGTTAGTCAAATAAAAATATCACAACCGCAAATCAAGAGACACACTGCGTCTATTCAAAACGTGTATAATTGATTGATGTTGTTTGTGCCACACCTAGAGCAAAAATATATAAATGCTGTTATTGTGCAGTGTGTAATCAAACGGATACTTGTTTGTATGTTTATGTCAGGTTTTTTTTCTTCGGTTAATCTTACGAGATTAACTCACTGAATGCGGTCTGTCCTTATTGATTTTACCCATAATTATGATAAATAAAGCACTTAGGGTCAAACAAATGCTGCTACCATGACTATGACAACAAATATGTCCTGATCATACTGCGCATGCTTGAACCTCTCAGTGAACTTAAATTTGAAGGTTATCTTTCAAGACACTAGTTACATATGTATCTGTCAGCTCCTAGAACAGCTTTTTGAATGTTGGGATGATCTTGGTACATGTTGTATGGGCTGACATGGTCAGAGACAGGAACGATTCAACCATATGTAGCCCGGTGAGACACCTGCACATTATATAACCTTCAATAAGTCCAAATCGAATAAGCTTCTGATGATGGAGGCTAACCAGTTCACGACGTTCTCGTACTTCTGCAGGCAAAATGCCAAATCAGCCACATTATATTCAAGTCAGTGACAATTGAAACGCTCATATTTCAGACGGATAGACCTGTTTCGTTGTGGGGCTATGTGGAAGTCAAATTTATTTTATTTATCCCAATTCTTGTGGACAACGTTATGATTCATGTGTCAACTCGGAGTCAAGGGCTTGCTCGGTGACACCTGTTGCAGTTGTTGCGGTGACCAAAACGTTTGTGTACCAATTGTAGGTCTTGACTCTCTACCAACATATTCTCTATTTCTGTATGTTGCTTTGTGATAACCCTGCCAGATATCAATGTTGGGTGTACATTTGAGAATAGACGGTTAGGTTATTCTCTGAGTGTAACGTTTCGGTGCATTCTCATCGACATTGAAGTTGTATTGTGTTTGATCTCTTACTACAAATCAAATCAGTCTCCTCTAAGAGATATTTATTGCTGCCTCATTGAGTTATTTCTGGATTCTGAAGCAATGGTCGTTGTGGGTAGAGACTTGCACCTGTTCGTTATAATGTCTTGGACATACAATTTTGCTATTTTGGATTCTTCTGTTCTGTTGGATCATGATCTCGTTGGCAATTTCGTTTAGTGCCAGAGCTTTGATGCTACTCCCTGTTTGTCTGATAATGTTGGATCCATATAGAGTGTCCACCAAGTTTATGATATCTGACTAGTCGTAGTGTTTCTAAATTTTCCAAACGTTTTGTTCCCAACTGTGATGACAGTTGTTAAAAAGGCTATAAAATCAACATCGAACATAATATTGACAAACTGAAAGTTGTTTTGAAAGACAATTCATGTGGGTATTAGAAATAATGAATAGTTTAGCTTTGATAATGATTTTAATGTGAAAAACTGTTGAACCATTTTAAACCACATTGCAAGGGGCAGGACTTTCAGAGGGCATGTACAGGGGGGTTAGGATCAGACGACTGGTCAAACAATTGTATTGTTGTATTCTAGCATAACATGTCCATATTTTCAGGGGGTATTTAATAAAAAACGACATTTGTAAAATAACACCACCCCGTAACAAATATGTCTTAATGGGAGCCACTGACGCCCATCAGTTGCAAAATGTTTATTTATATTAATCACAATACTATTATAAAATGAAAGTCCATTTATACTTATATATTTATTTGTGGAAATGCATCAGCCTATTGTGTCTATTGTATTATTTATTGCTATCACTATTTTGGGGGTACTAAATAACACTCTTGCGCTTGTTCTTGTTTTAATCAATATTTGGGTTGTCGCGTTATAGGAATACGCTCAGTTTAGGCAACCCTCTGATGAAAGTATATGGTGTTAGTTAACTACATACAATATCATAATTTGTTCTTGTTAAACTGTTATTACTTATTATGCTACTTATCCCAGATACTGGCCACATTCAACAGGCTGGACATTATTGCCAGAGGGTAACATCTTGAAGGTCTGCCGCTCACAAAGTTGTGTTTTATTTAGAATTGAACATTTTTCACGTAGAAATGTTAAAACTGTAAGCAAAATAAGTCAACAACTAAACATAATCAACCGACCCATATTGTGGAGCCAGGTGTTCCTAGCATAAAAATCCTCTGGCGTAGGACGATTGTGGCAGAAAGATTGACCGAAGCTGATTCTGCGACATTCCTGCTAATAATTACATGTTCCTTGATTTCGTACAGAACAAACAATCTCGTATGAAATATGTTACTCTTCAGAGCAATAAAGTAAGACAGCTGGTATTTGGTCTAAAATAATATATTACATAAACATATCTTATTATAAATAAAAACATAAATATATACGGACTATTAAGTACACGCAATTGCCTAGATAAAACTAGGTTTCATGGTAGAACGCCCATCACGGTATTGAATGCGATATCGTAGTTTAACGACCTTTCTCACAGGCAACAAAACAAGGACACGCTAGTCAGTTTTCGATCGCCTGTCGAATCTGTCCATGCGGTTACTCTATGAAGGATCCCGCGGCAACACGAACGTTATAAAGCAGATAACAAGTACACATAACAATATCATAAATACTGCGGTACAAATCGATAAGTGCGTCTTTGACGCCAAACCGTGTCTTTGTCCCTTGATTGAGAGCGTCAATGATAAATGATGACAGTTGATAAGAGGTACAAGGAGGATATGACACTCACAAACTGGACAATTCGGAAACAATTTTTTTGCGCAAGAGGTGAGCTAAAATATGTTCATATGAATATGGCTTAGTAAAATAATTGGTGAATAAAAGGTGTCTAATTGCGTCAATATGACCATCATTGTTTTGCACACTACTTTCGAGTATATACTGAAATTTAAAAGCGCACTTAGTCGTTGACTCACCCATAGATACCACCCTATCCAGCAGGGTCCCAGGTACCGTTACAACATAATAAAAATCAAACCAGAAAATAAATGCTGCATCAGTCGACGCGTTCGACTTTCTACTTTAAATATTCTATTGTACAAGGATAACACATTTCTATTTGCAATATTTTTTTTTAATATTCTACTTTTTCAATATTTAGTGCTTTAAGTAAAGCTGTACTGTATGATCATTACATTTTACTTAATCCAATACTTTGCTTAATGCGCAGAAACGTCACCCGGATAGTTTATAACGCCCGGGAAAATGTAAGCGCGACAGCGGCCTTGCTCGAATGTGTGTACCACTGCATCACTGCTTCATTAGACTACAGCTGCCAGCAATTATCAAACGTACAGGTTTGTTGACATACTCGTATGACGTGTCCTGCTTGTAGACCGACTCACATAGCCCTTGGCATTAAACACTTACGGGGTTCAAATGATTCCTAAGATTCGTGCACTATTTAGAACCAGTCACACTCAGCATTCAGTGCGGTCACCGACCCCAAAACGTCACCGACCCCAAAACAACAAAAAAGCAAAGACCCGTGACATATGTGGTCAATAGACGCAGTTAGTCAATTAAACATATCACAACCGCAAATCAAGAGATACACTGCGTCTATTCAAAACGTGTATAACTGATTAATGTTGTTTGCGCCACACCGAGAGCAAAAATAGATAAATGCTATTACTGTGCGTTGTGTGATCAAAATTAATTGTTTATATGTTTATGTAAGTTTTATTTTTGTGCGGTTAATCTTACGTGATTAACTCACTTAGTGGGGTCTGTCCTTATTGATTTTACCCATAATTATGATAAAGAAACTTCTTTTCCGAGTATCCGTGGGTTACTAAATTAGAACCTCTTTTCCACGTCATGATCATGGAACGTCACGTGACCCGCCATATACACACCACGTTGCATCACCATGGCGGATATCCATGGTAAAGCTGCTATGTTGATGTGATCGCGACGGTTTATGAAGCATTCAAATTTTCTCTAGTATTTGAATCAGTGTCCCTGACTAACAATCATATACGAGCATACATAAAAGCAAGCTTAAAAATAAAGTTAAATGCAAGGGAAAATAATTGTCGTAAATAATAAGAGTAACTAGTGTAGGTTCTTATAAAATAAAAATGTATACACTTTTATATTTACACATGCAGTAATGTCTACTAAACGGCAGCGCCATACTGAATTCATTTACGATTGTAGTTGGTAAAAGGTGATGCCACCTAGCGGGAACATTGAAACTATACTAAAAGAAGTGTTTACCAAAAAATAATAAGTGTCAAAGTATTAATTACAATTGTGCAGTTACACTATAAATAAACACGTGTACACAATAAAGATTCACTTACGAGTATATTATTAACGTAATGACGTTTAAATATATATTTTGACGTTATGCTAACAAGAGTTCCAGAATTTCACGCCGAGTACAGGTATGGAACATTGCTCTCATATTTATACGGTCATTTTCTCTCATACACTGATGTGTTCTGCATGCAGAATATAATAGAATATTTACAAATAACTGTTGAAGATCGTTTGGTAAAACATTATGATAGACATCAAACATAAATTAAACAGTTTTTTTGTTCAACTATAGCGTTGACTTATGTATGATCCCATTGATTGGCACCGTGTATCAGTCTAATCACTCTTTTCTGTATTAATATAATACATTGTATGTTTGTCACGTATGAGTTTCCCCATATTTCAGAACAATACATCAAGTGAGGTAAAAACAATGAACAATACAGAGTACACATGCTGGAGTGGTCCACACAATGACTAACTTTGTATAAAACAGATGCTACTTTCGATAATTGGGTTTCACCATGTTAATGTGATTCATCAGTTAAAGCTGCTCCCTCCACTCGTTTGCTAATCGCCAAACCGGTTCTTTTATGACCAGATGTGTAATGTGTTAATAGTTT
>JAODUO010001579.1:12500-90347 GCA_025642075.2 Ridgeia piscesae | reverse complement strand
GTGTAGGTGCTAGTAGTGTTAATATTTTAAAAATAAAATCGACATATACCTAAGGGGGCGGGGTATACTTAGATAGATAGGTTGGACCCCGATAAGCCAAACCCTATCCACCTCCTTAAAACCAAGTAAATTTGTTTTTTAAAAATTTTTTAAACTATCACATCCTTCCCTTCAAACACATATCACTGTTCTATTCATCTAAAACACTATCACATCCTTCCCTTCAAACACAGATCACTGTTCTATTCATCTAAAACACTATCACATCCTTCCCTTCAAACACAGATCACTGTTCTATTCATCTAAAACACTATCACATCCTTCCCTTCAAACACAGATCACTGTTCTATTCATCTAAAACACTATCACATCCTTCCCTTAAAACCCAGATCACCATTCTAGTATTCTATAAGACTATCACATCCTTCCCTTCAAACACAGATCACTGTTCTATTCATCTAAAACACTATCACATCCTTCCCTTCAAACACAGATCACTGTTCTATTCATCTAAAACACTATCACTTCCTTCCCTTCAAACACAGATCACTGTTCTATTCATCTAAAACACTATCACATCCTTCCCTTCAAACACAGTCACTGTTCTATTCATCTAAACACTATCACATCCTTCCCTTCAAACAAGATCACTGTTCTATTCATCTAAAACTATCACTTCCTTCCCTTCAAACACAGATCACTGTTCTATTCATCTAAAACACTATCACATCCTTCCCTTCAAACACAGATCACTGTTCTATTCATCTAAAACACTATCACTTCCTTCCCTTCAAACACAGATCACTGTTCTATTCATCTAAAACACTATCACATCCTTCCCTTCAAACACAGATCACTGTTCTATTCATCTAAAACACTATCACATCCTTCCCTTCAAACACAGATCACTGTTCTATTCATCTAAAACACTATCACATCCTTCCCTTCAAACACAGATCACTGTTCTATTCATCTAAAACACTATCACTTCCTTCCCTTCAAACACAGATCACTGTTCTATTCATCTAAAACACTATCACATCCTTCCCTTCAAACACAGATCACTGTTCTATTCATCTAAAACACTATCACATCCTTCCCTTCAAACACAGATCACTGTTCTATTCATCTAAAACACTATCACATCCTTCCCTTCAAACACAGATCACTGTTCTATTCATCTAAAACACTATCACATCCTTCCCTTCAAACACAGATCACTGTTCTATTCATCTAAAACACTATCACATCCTTCCCTTCAAACACAGATCACTGTTCTATTCATCTAAAACACTATCACATCCTTCCCTTCAAACACATATCACTGTTCTATTCATCTAAAACACTATCACATCCTTCCCTTCAAACACAGATCACTGTTCTATTCATCTAAAACACTATCACATCCTTCCCTTCAAACAAAAAGTTTTTTCACCAAAAAAATTTCTATTATTCTATAACACTATCACATCCTTCCCTTCAAACACAGATCATTGTTCTATTCATCTAAAACACTATCACATCCTTCCCTTCAAACACAGATCACCATTCTATTATTCTATAACACTATCACATCCTTCCCTTCAAACACAGATCATTGTTCTATTCATCTAAAACACTATCACATCCTTCCCTTCAAACACAGATCACTGTTCTATTAATCTAAAACACTATCACATCCTTCCCTTCAAACACAGATTACTCTTCTATTCATCTAAAACACTATCACATCCTTCCCTTCAAACACAGATCACCATTCTATTATTCTATAACACTATCACATCCTTCCCTTCAAACACAGATCATTGTTCTATTCATCTAAAACACTATCACATCCTTCCCTTCAAACACAGATCACTGTTCTATTCATCTAAAACACTATCACCTCCTTCCCTTCAAACACAGATCATTGTTCTATTCATCTAAAACACTATCACATCCTTCCCTTTAAACACAGATCACTGTTCTATTCATCTAAAACACTATCACATCCTTCCCTTCAAACACAGATCACTGTTCTATTCATCTAAAACACTATCACATCCTTCCCTTCAAACACAGATTACTCTTCTATTCATCTAAAACACTATCACATCCTTCCCTTCAAACACAGATCACCATTCTATTATTCTATAACACTATCACATCCTTCCCTTCAAACACAGATCATTGTTCTATTCATCTAAAACACTATCACATCCTTCCCTTCAAACACAGATCACTGTTCTATTCATCTATAACACTACCACATCCTTCCCTTCACACACAGATCACCATTCTATTATTCTATAACACTATCACATCCTTCCCTTCAAACACAGATCATTGTTTTATTCATCTAAAACACTATCACATCCTTCCCTTCAAACACAGATCACTGTTCTATTCATCTAAAACACTATCACATCCTTCCCTTCAAACACAGATCACGCTTCTATTCATGTAAAACACTATCATATCCTTCCCTTCAAACACAGATCACCATTCTATTATTCTATAACACTATCACATCCTTCCCTTCAAACACAGATCATTGTTCTATTCATCTAAAACACTATCACACCCTTCCCTTCAAACACAGATCACCATTCTATTATTCTATAACACTATCACATCCTTCCCTTCAAACACAGATCATTGTTTTATTCATCTAAAACACTATCACATCCTTCCCTTCAAACACAGATCACTGTTCTATTCATCTAAAACACTATCACATCCTTCCCTTCAAACACAGATCATTGTTTTATTCATCTAAAACACTATCACATCCTTCCCTTCAAACACAGATCACCATTCTATTATTCTATAACACTATCACATCCTTCCCTTCAAACACAGATCACTCTTCTATTCATGTAAAACACTATCACATCCTTCCCTTCAAACACAGATCACCATTCTATTATTCTATAACACTATCACATCCTTCCCTTCAAACACAGATCATTGTTCTATTCATCTAAAACACTATCACATCCTTCCCTTCAAACACAGATCACCATTCTATTATTCTATAACACTATCACATCCTTCCCTTCAAACACAGATCATTGTTCTATTCATCTAAAACACTATCACATCCTTCCCTTCAAACACAGATCACCATTCTATTATTCTATAACACTATCACATCCTTCCCTTCAAACACAGATCATTGTTCTATTCATCTAAAACACTATCACATCCTTCCCTTCAAACACAGATCACCATTCTATTATTCTATAACACTATCACATCCTTCCCTTCAAACACAGATCACTGTTCTATTCATCTAAACACTATCACATCCTTCCCTTCAAACACAGATCACTGTTCTATTAATCTAAAACACTATCACATCCTTCCCTTCAAACACAGATCACTCTTCTATTCATCTAAAACACTATCACATCCTTCCCTTCAAACACAGATCACTGTTCTATTCATCTAAAACAATATCACCTCCTTCCCTTCAAACACAGATCATTGTTCTATTCATCTAAAACACTATCACATCCTTCCCTTCAAACACAGGTCACTGTTCTATTCATCTAAAACACTATCACATCCTTCTCTTCAAACACAGATCACTGTTCTATTCATCTAAAACACTATCACATCCTTCCCTTCAAACACAGATCACTGTTCTATTCATCTAAAACACTATCACATCCTTCCCTTAAAACCCAGATCACCATTCTAGTACTCTATAACACTATCACATCCTTCCCTTCAAACACAGATCATTGTTCTATTCATCTAAAACACTATCACATCCTTCTCTTCAAACACAGATCACTGTTCTATTCATCTAAAACACTATCACATCCTTCCCTTCAAACACATCACGATTCTAGTATTTTATAACACTGTCACATCTCTTCAAACCCAGATCACCATTCTATTATTCTATAACACTATCACATCCTTCCCTTCAAACACAGATCATTGTTCTATTCATCTAAAACACTATCACATCCTTCTCTTCAAACACAGATCACGATTCTAGTATTTTATAACACTGTCACATCTCTTCAAACACAGATCACCATTCTAGTATTTTATAACACAGTCACATCTCTTCAAACACAGATCACCATTCTAGTATTTTATAACACTGTCACATCTCTTCAAACACAGATCAACATTCTAGTATTTTATAAAAACTACCACACTATACTTGCAGCTTCCAAAAATACACTTTTGACATCTATTAACAAGACGACTAAGGGGAACAATAAACTTAATAATGTCAAACACAATTGTCACTATATGGCACAGTTTTCTCAAATGCTATTCTGATATCTCACCTTGTTTGATGAAAGCATCTATTTCTTGTAATACTAGTTTTGCTATTGCTGGCCAAACTATTCTGTTCAGCTTCTCCAGTTGTTGCTGCAAGTGAAGAGGGAAATGAAGAAAGCATCAGTCACAGCCGAGGTTCCTGGCCTGTTTCATGCCGCACGGTGCCGGAGCCATGGCTTACTCACACTCACACACACTTGTGTCAATGTTTCCTGTTTGTAATGCAATGGAAATAATTTTTGTCATGTGCAAAAATGATTTTATAGTAATACTGTAATAAGGATACTCTATGAGTGTCTTCAGACTGGCTTTCTGGTTGACAGTTGTTTCCAGCCCGCATTGACACTTTGACACTTAATTAATGCATTAGTGCAATATGCATTTGGCAATATCATGTGACTTTATCTCTGACCTCAGTAATATGTTATCTATGAAGACCTTTGACCTCAGAAAAACCTTACAGGTGAAGGAAGACCTTTGACCTAGTAACACCTTAATACCTTGTCTGTGAAGACCTTAGATCCCAGTACTTTGCGGTCAATCTCACCATTGGCATCAAGGATCTCCTGTCCAAATAACTGGACGAGACTTGCCAGAGTCTCCGTCCCTTTCTCATACGCTTTATGACCTGAAACACACATCAACCGTCTGAGTTGCTGCTTCAAATCATCATCCTACAACAAACAACAGTTTCCATGGAAACACCTGTAGGTAAAACTCGAGCAGTATACAGGGAGCATTCAAACTGACAGACTGAGTGCAAACTTTAATTGGTAGCAAAGGGAGATACACACCAAGTTTGTCGCAGTCGACAATCGCTGCTCCCTGCCCCTGAAGTCTGCGGCAGACTGAAGTCTTTCCGCTGCCTATGCCTCCCGTGAAGCCGATGATATACGGCCGTGGAGGCAGTCCTGGGTTGGGCTTGAACAACAAACATTTCCTGTGAAACTGTAGTTACAGTATCCTTAACAAAAATGTTTTAAATGTAAAAATACGTCAAAATATGCATTCTAATAAATGCACATACATTAAATCACTTTATTTTATGTGATTCCCAAATAATTCCAATATATTATGCTAGGTGGCGACACTTGCATGACCTTGTCCATTCACTAAGTGGCATTAAACACAAACATGTTATCAATGTTTGAGTTAGTGACTCATTATAGTTAATGAGCACAGCTTCACCATTCTTCCCGCTATGCATAGTGTCACAGTTCAATATTCTGTTATGTTAAAAATTTATTAGTATTTTGTTGTAATAAAAATAAATTAAAATCATGTCTTGTATAAAAAATCTATAAAAAAAAAAATTCAGCTTTTGCTATTAGTCTTTTGATTGTAGACTCTGATTATATAAACAAATTGAATGTAGGAGGAAGAAACATAGAACTTATATCTTCCCCAAAAACAACAAAATGTATACATCATGTTTTGTACTGAAATCCCTCATTTTATATATGTTATTTACCATCATTTTGATTCCGATTCTTCTAACAAATCTTACTGCAATTTTACCAATCACCATTACAAATTATTATTAAAAGTAAACAGACAGAACATAAACTTCTGTAACAGACTCACCTTTGGTTTCCGGAGAAGTGTCCCCAACAGTCTTTTCCGCAAAGACGATGAGCTGATTTTCACCTCCTCATTAGGAGAATGACAAATGTCCTCCACTAAGTCAATAGTTACAATATCAAGGCTGCTTAAACCCTACAAAATATATCATTGTATCCACGACAGGCTCTGCACACTGACTCAACATTGAATAACATAACAATCAACACCATAATAATTATGATACAATTAATCTCACCTATCATGCACCACTGTATGATGCATTTTCAATAGTTTAATAATCTTTTTCTGTGACGATAACTGAAACTCATGGGAACAAGGAGCATCCGTTATTAATGTTCCAGTGATAAAATGATCCACTGTGATTCTATACAGATGCTTCATGTTGCAAGTTGTTTATTGTGATATAGTGAATAATGTTACTAATCTAGTGTCCCAGGTTGTCATTTATAATTGACTGATCCAGTAACCCAGTGATGCTTGTGGCAAAGAGGCCTCCACAGAAGTGATCCCACCGGTCTTAATAAATAAGCCAGCACAGTTAAAGCTCGCTTCAGTAAAAAAAAAGCAGTTTTTTGCTAAAACATTTCAAAATTGCATTACATTGCTTCTGTGCGCCCCAGAATCATGTCACTTGATGTGGGAGAATCTGCACGCTGCCCCTGGATGAATTTTGAAGAAGTCTAAATGTATAAACCATCCCAATGGGCTCGCCAGATGACATGCAAATATTTAGCTCGATCGATACATGCAAAACTGATGGAATGTGGCACCACAGACGGACAAAAGGATGGACACTATGGTATATAAAAACAGATTACAGTATATTACAACCAACAGTGTAATATACTGCACATAATACTGAAGCCGTCACTACTCAACTCTTTCACTCCTCTTGACATTTACAAGCTGACCGCCCTTCACTGTCTCCTCACTGACCACCAGACATTGAAGTCCTTCGTCCACTAGCGTCGGGCCGAAGGGGTCAGTGATGGCGGTCACCTTATACTGTAGACTGGGCTTGACATCAGTCAGGAAGCTGAGGACATCTGTGATCCTAGTATCAGTCGGTCGGATCAGTTCACTGAGCACTTTGTCTGAGGACATAATGCAACAACAGTAAATTACACCGTCATTGTAAACAACTGTAACAGGTCATACACTAGTAGTAGGATATATTCAGGTGTGTAATCATAACATAATTTGTGTGTGTGTGTGTGTGTGTGTGTGTGTGTGTGTGTGTGTGTGTGTGTGTATGTGTGTGTTTAAGCATGAATGTGCACATGCGTGCGTGTATGTGTGTGTCCATGTTGAATTGTTATGATGTAAGGTCACTCTTACATAGGTGATGTCATGGATTATGATGTCAGTACGATAATAAACATGTCCCTGGTAACTAACAGGACTCACTTGTGTTCATGCACATGTCTGTGACACCGACTGTCACACATTTGTTGGCACGTAGACATGCCTCTGTCAACAGTATCTTGTGGCCAATGTGAAGATTGTCAAAGGTGCCTCCAACAGCGACACTGTTATGTGTTGTCATCAGGCTCGAGTCATAAGGCCCTGTAACACTGTCAGAACTGCCTGACTTTTCTGGCTGCGTTGTCATCATGGCAACCGTTTCCATGGCAATGTTCTCTCTGGTAGGGAAGTTCTTGCTGATGTAATCAAGCAGGGCGCCTTGTTTGTCCTGAGCTGTTTCGTGGGTGATGACAACCTGGCAGGCAGTCTTCAGGGGGTAGTGTTGTTCCACAGCTGTAGCGTGTTCATTGGTGATGTTTCCAAGGAGAAACCGCACGTCTGGCCCTGGACATAATGTGCTCGCTGACACATACGTGTTCAGCACAAACCGCTTCACATTCTCTGTGCACGGAATGTTGCCACGTGCCACCTTGGACGTTGACAGGAGATCAGGAACGAGGTGAATGTATAAAGTCTCGTCAACAAGTTGGAATGCACCGGACAGCAATGCAGGAATGCTCAAGTTTAACTTGTGGATGGGCTTTGTAAGTACCAACAGACCAGTACGGAACATCCTGCAAAAACAGTATACTGCTGTGTCAGCACGGGATAAAACTAACCTACTCTTCTAAGGCATTTGTCCAGTAGCAAAGTACTAATTGATGATTAGATGATTACTGATCCTAACATAAATCAAATTACCCCACCAAAATACAGTTTAAACGTAAAGTGCCAATGTTATTGCCATAACTTGTCTGTTGCAAAGTCTACATAATTGGTAAGAGTAACAGTATGGGGTAATGGCATTTGCTACTTTCGTGATCTGTGTTTACTGTGAACAAATTGCGTTTAAACTTTCTTGAGACAATGTTTTACATTTTATATTAAATAAATCCTCCCTCCTAATGTAATGGCAATGGTTAAATGATAGGTATGTCCCTTGTCATGTACCTCCCAAGTTATTTATGTCACATATTGTACATGTGTTAAGACTTGACAATCAAACAACATGAATACAAAATGAAATTCTAAAAAGACTAGGCCATGGCTCGGGCCGTATCATGTGTCTTGCGAGTCGGGACATAATATCCAAACTTCAAACGCTAGAGTATATGTCAAGATCTTAACAGTACAATTTCTTAGTCGTTTACGTCTACTAATAATTAAATTAATACACACATATGATTTATTTCATGACTAACATAAGTTATGACACATCTGACGTAAGCCATAAGACATCTATAATGATACATTACGAAACGGGTGGGCGATAATATGAGAAAATAAGCATTGACACGCCCCTTTTCAATGTCACTAGATACGGTTAGAAAATCGCAGCAAATAATTAGATTTGCAGTCATGTACTCGTTACCCAAACATAACAACTCTATTGATATATGCGTACGTGCACTGTGTACTGCCTGTCTTCGCCGACCTATCATCCTCTAATCTGGCCATCGCCGTGACCGGAAGGAAGGACATACAGACAGACTTCAAGAGTTGACATGGCGGTAAAGAAACGATTGGTTTCGTCGAAGCTTGCCTAATGATTACCCCATGTAGTTAGCAAACCGTCACACAGTTAAAATTATAAACTGACACGCTCATAAATTACAAGATGGTAATGCTACAATTTCAAGACCAGGTGGGTATTTTGCAGAACGGTTGATGCGTATCGGTATGCCAGTGTATTGGAATAGTGAAGTTGAGAGGATTCGCGTCGTAGCGTGACGCTGACACAGTGACAGGTGTCGCGCAGCCATGTTACCTTCGTGTTCACGTCCAATAATATTGTCTTACAGCTATGGCAAAATATATGTGTATTTTTAGCACTGTAGAAATGAGATAATGGTAATCTTGAGATAATTAATCCATGACTGACAACGACATAGTCACATGCCGACGCCTACTAACTACCTAGACCTAGCCTACCTAGCTAGCCTGGGCTAGGCGAATGGTTAATGATGTAATTATAACTGTCGTCATAATACGGCCCAAAGTGCACTGTTGCATGTTGTGCTGATTAGAATCTTGCCGAGCAGTGTTTCTGAAACACAATATTGCATGGTCATGGGTGTGACTGCTGAGTGAAAGTCACTTGCCAAATACATCATACATCAGTGACTCATTCACTGACTGCTGCCACATTTGGTGTCACTGGAACTAGGAATAAGGTACATCTGAATAGTTTATATATGTGTTTTTTTACATAAAAACTAGACTAGTGACTAAAACTGACCATTAATAAATATTATGACTAAAGATTAAATAATGAAAGATTACATTTTGTTAACTATAATATAGGCTATAGGTGCTGCCATCTTGTGAAAGGCAATAACCACAGTGTGCCCTGTTGCAATATTCTGTGGTGCTGTACAAGCAGTACATTACAAGAAAGGTCTGAAAAGGCACAACGAAAGGTGACATAAATATTAATTCTAGATAGTCACTCGTCAGTATTTAGTTAACTCGCGTTACTGTGACTCACGTTACATGAAATCCATTACATCATAAGTCATTATCCATATTTTAGCTTGAGGAAAATTTTTCAGTCTGTAATTTAGGTAACACATAATATTACATTTAAAAAATACATTAACCTTCTAAAATATTGTATAATTTTAAAGGAAGTAATGCACACTTGAACTTGGTGTTTTAATTCCAGAAAGATTTCATAGTTTTAAAAGAAATTCACAAGTTGATTGTTTTTCATAAAAGTTGCCTTTACAATTATTTTGCAAGACCACTTACATGCAAGTTTTATTATAAAAACTATCTAAACATGTTGTTATTTCTAGCATAGAACAACTTGACTGCTTCAATGTGGACCACAGGAATAGCACCTTTGTGTTCATCTGGCTTTGTCATAGATAAGATTGTTTTTGATCAGGTGATACCTCAATTTGAACTGTGCTGTACAGTTTTCGCATGACAGCTTTCCTCCCTTTCAGAGTTGGTGGGAGTGACGGATCGAAAACAGTCTCTTTGTTTTTGTTGTTGCTTTTGCCAACTGGCATTGTTATTTAGTTTTGCCTTTTTCAGGGCTCGACATTTGGCTATTCGATTGCTCACATTCTCTTGCCTCTTTTTCTTCAGACTCTTGTTAAGACAAAAACAGGTTATGTTCCCTTGCCTTCTTTGCATCATGGCTCTTTGTACTCATTTCATTCTGATATTTGCAGTAATCTTTATATTTACCTTGAGTACAGAGCTTCAGAAGTCTCTTTCACTGTCTTTCAGCGGCTGTGAATGTCGAGAAAGAACGTGAACTCGGTTCCAGTGAATATGTCAAATGTTATCAATAAACATACAAGAAATAATTCTGAATGTTGTTTTATTTAAGAGCAACAATTAATATCTTAAACTTGTTATGAAAAACCCATTTTCATCGCCAATTTACCATCTTTCATTAATTCATGCTGATATTTTCACCTACCTAGGTATACAGGTAAGAATTAATCTCACTAAATAATTCCTACACTGACTGCTATCTAGCAAAACAAAACTAAATATTTTAATATGTAAAAACTTAATGGAAATTAAACATGAACACATTTATCTGAATAGTAGAGAAATCGTGTATACGTGAGTCTGGCATGCATTCAGCACAAGTCCATGTGTGGGGATAATGTACACAGCTAATTAGTCAATTTGAACCCTTTTGTTTGTAATAATTTTTTTTTATTAACATAAGTAATTTCTTGTTATTCAATAATTTTGGAAAAGAAATTCACTGGTGATAGATGAAATCAGATGTTTTTAAAGAACCATGTGATTTAATAATAAACTGGACCATTAAAGGCTTATGGGATATATTAGTAAAAAAATATTTTCATGACTTAATTATCATTAATGAAAACATTAATACTGCAGTCTATATTATGCTTTTGCAACAAATTGATATATGTCTTAGAAGAAGTGAGAAAAATCTAACAAATGCATTGTGACTCGCGTTACAATACCTTAATTTTCGTGACTCGCGTTACATGTGACTCGCGTTACACATATTCAGTGTCCAATATCACAGTGTAGATTCACTAGATATGGATATAGTTTGTATCATTTAATAAGCTATAAAAAGAAGGAGGAGATTTATAATGGACAGTCTCAGACTGCCAAAGGCTGCTGTATAAAATTAAAAATCTATAATGTTTTGACTCGCGTTACGCAAAAATCACCACCTCAGTGTAGAAGCATATCTTGAAAAATGCAGAACAGACTCAGAAATGTTATTGTCATAATACATGAGACTAAGGCTTAAAAAAATAACAGCAATTGAGCAAACCAAGAAAGTAACAGAACAGGGCTATAAAGGGCCACTAATTATTGACATTTTAGATGAGCGTAATGTTATAATTTCAGTGCTAATGGTTGAGTGAAGCATTTTCACATAAAGCATTGTGCAAATATTGAATTTTTTTCTTTCCTATAACTTTAAGTTATGTCCTATCAAAAACATGTAATATTCCATTGAAGATCAGTGAATAAAATTTCAGACCATTTTCCAAATTTTCATGGAAATGCCCTACTTCATTTTGATACAGATTTTTAGCTAGATTGATGGAGACATTATTTTTAACCACATGATGTCCTAAACTATGCAGTATAATGGAATGATCATTTATTGTTAGTAACTAAGTATATCGATTCGAAACGAACGAACTGAACCATCTATTAGTTTATTTTAGCACGCAAAATATGATGCACTCGTAAATTGTAGTTCTGAAAACTGCAGCAGGTGGCACAACGGATGGGAACGGTGCAATCTGCTAGGTTAGCGCTGCTGATCGCCAATTGCGCTACAGGCAAAACAGTTTGCTATTAGGCAAAAATAATTAAAAACTGCCAAATTGGCAAAATGTTATTTTAGTTGTTATTAATGACGTTATCAGCCAGAGGTAGAAATAACTCCAAAATGTCTGGTAGTCGACAGAACTACCTAGCTGAGAAATGTTGTAGTCCTCACAGATGTCTGGTAGTCGACAGAACTACCTAGCTGAGAAATGTTGTAGTCCTCACAGATGTCTGGTAGTCGACAGAACTACCTAGCTGAGAAATGTTGTAGTCCTCACAGATGTCTGGTAGTCGACAGAACTACCTAGCTGAGAAATGTTGTAGTCCTCACAGATGTCTGGTAGTCGACAGAACTACCTAGCTGAGAAATGTTGTAGTCCTCACAGATGTCTGGTAGTCGACAGAACTACCTAGCTGAGAAATGTTGTAGTCCTCACAGATGTCTGGTAGTCGACAGAACTACCTAGCTGAGGAATGTTGTAGTCCTCACAGATGTCTGGTAGTCGACAGAACTACCTAGCTGAGGAATGTTGTAGTCCTCACAGATGTCTGGTAGTCGACAGAACTACCTAGCTGAGGAATGTTGTAGTCCTCACAGATGTCTGGTAGTCGACAGAACTACCTAGCTGAGAAATGTTGTAGTCCTCACAGATGTCTGGTAGTCGACAGAACTACCTAGCTGAGAAATGTTGTAGTCCTCACAGATGTCTGGTAGTCGACAGAACTACCTAGCTGAGAAATGTTGTAGTCCTCACAGATGTCTGGTAGTCGACAGAACTACCTAGCTGAGGAATGTTGTAGTCCTCACAGATGTCTGGTAGTCGACAGAACTACCTAGCTGAGAAATGTTGTAGTCCTCACAGATGTCTGGTAGTCGACAGAACTACCTAGCTGAGAAATGTTGTAGTCCTCACAGATGTCTGGTAGTCGACAGAACTACCTAGCTGAGGAATGTTGTAGTCCTCACAGATGTCTGGTAGTCGACAGAACTACCTAGCTGAGGAATGTTGTAGTCCTCACAGATGTCTGGTAGTCGACAGAACTACCTAGCTGAGGAATGTTGTAGTCCTCACAGATGTCTGGTAGTCGACAGAATTACCTAGCTGAGGAATGTTGTAGTCCTCACAGATGTCTGGTAGTCGACAGAACTACCTAGCTGAGGAATGTTGTAGTCCTCACAGATGTCTGGTAGTCGACAGAACTACCTAGCTGAGAAATGTTGTAGTCCTCACAGATGTCTGGTAGTCGACAGAACTACCTAGCTGAGAAATGTTGTAGTCCTCACAGATGTCTGGTAGTCGACAGAACTACCTAGCTGAGAAATGTTGTAGTCCTCACAGATGTCTGGTAGTCGACAGAACTACCTAGCTGAGAAATGTTGTAGTCCTCACAGATGTCTGGTAGTCGACAGAACTACCTAGCTGAGAAATGTTGTAGTCCTCAGAGATGTCTGGTAGTCGACAGAACTACCTAGCTGAGAAATGTTGTAGTCCTCACAGATGTCTGGTAGTCGACAGAACTACCTAGCTGAGAAATGTTGTAGTCCTCACAGATGTCTGGTAGTCGACAGAACTACCTAGCTGAGAAATGTTGTAGTCCTCACAGATGTCTGGTAGTCGACAGAACTACCTAGCTGAGAAATGTTGTAGTCCTCACAGATGTCTGGTAGTCGACAGAACTACCTAGCTGAGAAATGTTGTAGTCCTCACAGATGTCTGGTAGTCGACAGAACTACCTAGCTGAGAAATGTTGTAGTCCTCACAGATGTCTGGTAGTCGACAGAACTACCTAGCTGAGAAATGTTGTAGTCCTCACAGATGTCTGGTAGTCGACAGAACTACCTAGCTGAGAAATGTTGTAGTCCTCACAGATGTCTGGTAGTCGACAGAACTACCTAGCTGAGAAATGTTGTAGTCCTCACAGATGTCTGGTAGTCGACAGAACTACCTAGCTGAGAAATGTTGTAGTCCTCACAGATGTCTGGTAGTCGACAGAACTACCTAGCTGAGAAATGTTGTAGTCCTCACAGATGTCTGGTAGTCAGGAATGGCCAAGATTTAAGCAAAATAACATGACAAACACTAAATTTGAAAAATATTCAATAATGTTGTGGTAATATTGCAAATATTCTGTCATATCCATAGGCCAGGTATTAATATGTTGTTTAAACCCAATAAAAGAATGTTTTTGTGGTATATAGACAAATTAGAGATGAATTTGTTCGGTGTCGAACATATTTTTATTTGTTGTACGTACCCATGTGAAATACAACATACCAAGTAGTTATAATTATGATTATATTTTCTAAATCATGTATCCATATTGACAGAAACACAATTAGGAGTTTAGATTCAATCCTCTTTGACTATAAATGTTGACACTCAGACTCTTAAAATAAAGGATGTTTATATTGTTCACTGTCCATGCATTGAGATCAAACATACCATATCAAACACATTAGAACAGAAACTGTCCAAGACTTCTAGCAACAGATGGTACATCAGTCTTCTTGATGACAAAACTTGAAGAAGTACTGTATACACTGTACTACCAAATTTCTTATGTTGACATTGACTAGCAGTTAGGTAGTAAACACCATATTATGAAGATAGTAAAATTGAAACAAAAATATGTTCACCTTACATTTTCTTCCAGATCATCTGATGAGCTACTTTTATAAATAATAAAATAGTATAATCAATACAAACAACAAGAACATTTTAAGGCCATATTTGTAAACTACTTGCAATGTTTTTATAATGAATTTATTTTAGCCGTAATTATAGTTTCTCAAATTATTTTAATATCTTACTTTATTATTAATTTATTAATATATTTTATTATTTATTTATTATGTTATCTATTTATTTATTGCTGATAAGTTTAGCTTATGCAGTAGGATTTTTAGAAGCTTTATTTAATTATCTATGTATAATCATTTAACATTTTATCTTAACGTGTAAGTTTAATTGATTACATATATTTTAGATATTTATGTTTTACAAATGTTGTATTTTATGCAGAATGGAAATAATTTTTGGCTACACAGGGCTTTACAAATAAAAAGTATTATTAACCATAATAATGGGGATATACATACCACACAATCCAAACATAAGACATCAAATACAATTACAAATACTTAAAAAAGTACTTAAATACTTTCAAATACAAATGTATGGTCCCTAGACATGGGTATCATTACAAGGAATTCTCCCTTATACAAGTCTAGATTTTTATCACAGCATGCCTGGTTACCTATCAAGTACATTTTGGTACATACATGTTTGCAAGGATATTTGTTTGGGTTGAAACGAGCGTCATAATAAAGTAGTATGCGATATTCCGACTTAATACAAAACTAGTCATCACAGGAAACAAATATTTATCTTACGGTTCCCCACGAATACATTTTTGTGTTTACAAAATTGAAGCCAGAGGCTTCACGGAGTCCTGACTGAGCGTCAGGGTTGCTGTCGCCTTCGGCTTCATTTTCTAAGTAATTGTATTGATTGCATCCATGCAATGAGACATACAAGACAGAAATGTTGTATAATACAGTAATATCACTAGTATGCTAATGTATAAATTTAACATAAACTTTAAATCGGGGACCCGAATCCCGCTGTTCTGCATAACTCAGTTGGTAAATGCGTTCGTTAGGTGCGGTCACTTTTACAATCTGAACGACACCAGTTCAAACCTGACATGAACCCATTTTGTTGTTTTCACTAAATTATTATTATAAACCAAATCATGAATAATGTACTGCTTGTGTTTTTATTGTTGTAGTAATTATTTATTCGTAACAAAAATGAAATTTATGGTAATTATATAAATGTATATTTCTAAATTAACATTATTGTTACTACTACGTGAAAACAGATTGTGAATTTTCTTGATAAATGAAATTTAGAAATATATATCATCATTATATACAGTTAAAATGTTTTAGTTTTGTGGAAAATAAACAATTACTATAACAGTTAAACAAATACAAGCAGTAGTCTACATAATTGCTTTATGATTCGACTAATAATTATTATTTTGTGAAAAGTTAAATAAAAAAGTGACAACAAATATCAATGTTTTAGTGTGGAGTTTGAACCAGTGTCTTTCGGATTGTAAAAGTCGACACACCTAGTGAACACATCTACCAATTGAGCCACAGTAACAATTAGGATTCAACTCTAGATTTAAAAGGGTTACGTTAAATATACAACTCTTCCTTCACACATCAGCAACCTAATGATTATCTATGGTTTATACAATATTTATTTCTGACGTTAAATACATTTGTAATTTGTTGTTTGTTTGTAATGTAAGTGTGCTGTTGTGGATCATATCACGGTGGCTGCAATCAATACAATTACTTTGAGAAATGAGCCAATGCTGAAGGCAGTGCAGTCTCAGAGCTCAGACAGGATTCTGCGAAACATTTCGCATCAATTTTTCAATACAATTTTATTTGTAAGGAATCTTAAGATAAATGTGTGTTCCCTATGATGACCAGTGTTTGTAGTACATCGGAATATCGCACAATAATTCATGTTGACGCGCGTTTCGACCCAAAAGTTATCCTTGTAAAATGTTCTGAATGCAAAGAAACAGTGCGTCTGATGCCAGCATGCGTCCTGTCTGATGTCACAATGGTGGGCCAGGTGCATCCAGAAAGTGTGACAGAAATATGCATATATTCAAAAAAGTCCACTGGCATTGCATAAAGTATGGAATTTCTAATTCATTTATTGTTTTGACTTTTTTTGCTTGGTGGGTATGGAAATATATGAAAGATTTCAAGCATTAGGTGTTGTTATTCCATTTAATTTCTGCTAAAACCAGTTTGTATCACCAGTCAAAATGATGCCTATATCTATATGCAGACGGACACCGTTTGACATCTGTCATAATTTTACAATCTGCCTTGCCATTTCTATTGGGAATTCTCTCCTCAGGTAATGGTGGATGAACCCCTTATTGTGATTTTACATCATGGCTCATTCTTTGGTATTAATCTCTTGAGTATCCACAAGATGGAGCCACTGCATGTTTATTGAAATGCTGAACAACCTGTGTCTCTACGTGATTAATATGAAGAGGCTACTCTGGTGCCTGTCACGAAGAACAATAATATATATCTGCTAAACTATAATATATATAAACTGATGTGAATTATATCTCATAAAATTTATATCTTGTAAATGGGGAGATTTGTGTCTCCTGAAGATAGTAGGATACTGTTCTTCCTGCGCCAACTAAAGAAGTTCGAGCTGAGGAGAGAAATTCTTGTTCAGTTCTATCGTTCTGCTATTGAGAGTATTCTTACATTCTCAATATGGGTATGGTTCGGCGGGATCAGCCAGCGCCAGAGGAGCCGGCTTGACAGAGTGGTGAAAACAGCTTCCAAAATTGTCGGTAGTGAACTCACCTCACTAACAGCCATATATCAAGACAGATCCAAAAAAAGAGCCTGCAAAATTATCTGAGACCAACTTCACTTCGCCCATTATCTTTTCGATCTATTACCGTCAGGCAAACGCTATAGATGCATCCGTATGAAAACAAATCACTTTAGAAATAGTTTCTACCCAAGTGCCGTAGCAGCCTTATCAGGAATGAAATTTAGAACGTAGATGTAAAGACCCTGGAAACTTGGCTGTTTTTGCCGCTCTGGCAGAATTGTTATTTTTCTGGCACTGGTTGGTGTGGCTGAGTCGTACGCGTGTGGGGAGTGGGTGTACCTATTCTCAGTAGCGGATCGGTGGTGCTGAGCAACAATCTTCTCTTCTCCTGAAATTTTACCTTAACTTAATAATTGTATAAATATATTTTTAAACAAAATTGGACGCATTTAATTGTACATATAATTTTTAATAATATTTTAGTCCTCTTATAATGTATGTTTACTAATTTAAATTATATTTTTAGAAGATAATTTATACATATTTTAAACAATTTTAAAGGACATTTTATATATATTTATCTATTAACTAGTTTACACCACAATTATTGTTAAATAGATATTTTAATATTGTCTTTATTTATTTATTATATTAAAAAACATTTTAAAGAACAAATTATGTACAATGTATATCTTATATCTATATCTTATATTTATTTGCCATATTTCATTTTATTTTATATATAGGCACTATATGAGTCAACGCCAGACTACATTCCAATTCATCATGTAATCATGTTGAATGTAGCAATAAAGCTTTATCAATATTATTATTAATCTTTAGCTTCTTGTACCTGAGGTACATCTATTTGTGTATAAGTTTTATTCATCCATATATTATTTACGGACACATTTACTTGTTTAAGTATGTAATTTTACAACAAGTCAGTTTTCTATGATATCTGAAAATAGAGAAAAAATGATTTTGCAAATATGTACCAGTATTCTAGTGTTGTAACTATTAATGTGTATATGTGCTCTTGTGTTTTGAACTCTCCTTAACTTCCAATATCCATCTGATTAAGTTTATACAAAAAGGTATACCTGGTATTCTTCAGGTGATACTAAATGTTATGACAGCTGCTCCTAGATGGCAGCAGCCATCCCCTAGCATGTAGCAGCCTGGACTGACCTCTGCTTAAGGTAGTCCGTCATGCTTGAGTAAACACACTGACCTCTGACAGTGCTAGCCAGCCACGCTTGAGTAGGCACACCTGTGCTGGGTATGTTCTGAGAGTGTGTATTGATCCGTGACCCAGCAAATGAGGCAGGTCTTGTTTGAGCACTGCCAGAGTTCTGTCTGATTACATCAGGTCAACAGAAGCAATGTCAGGTCGCTGTTGTCCAAGGGGATGTCTTAGATTCTCCACTTGATAACCAGGCAGTGACAGAAGTGTGCTGTCAGCCGTCAGCCGCTACATGTGTTAAATGCTGGCGCTTCAAGCCTGGACATGTTCGCACCATGACTAAGTGTAGTGCTAATCTCCGCGGTGGCAATCAGCTGTGAGCCAGTGTAATTCGACAGTGCACAGTTAATATTGAACTGTGCAACTGTAACCCACCTGGGTTCGCCGGAGCATGACGGTAATGTTGAAAGGAATGTTGTCGATAGCGATCGTCGCGGCACTCACGGATGTTCCCTCCGGTTGAGTGTGGGTGCTGCTGGGACAGGTAGGGTGCATACCTCTCATTGCCTCGCGTCACCTGCCACGTACCGGACAGGTTACACAACCGGCGCACTGACACCGGTGACACATTGTTGCAGTGACGCTCTCCCCGTGTTGACACTTACACCGATACATCACGGTCAGCCTGACTGAGTTGGTACTGGATTATAGTTCAGCATTAGTTTGTATTTCATGGATGACTTACGTGCAGATCCATTCAGTGTGCATGGACGGTGTGTGACAGCCACTCACTTAGCTCACTCCAGGTTGGTGTCACTGGCTGTGACAGTATTGACAACCAGATCTCGGGTGCTGTGATCTCCTCAGTCTCTCGTTTGGTCTCGGCCACTTGCTAATGTGGTTCGACACATTCCCTTTGACTGCTCATATTATATCAAGGTCACAACCAGGTGGCGCCACTAAGTGATGATGACATGGAAACAGTATTTCTCATTTGCTCGACACTGGAATATTTTTCACAATTGACGTGAGCCCACAGGGCAGGACTCAGTCTGTTGTGAGGGCAATGGCGCTGCAGATGTTTCTGAATTATCTGGAGGAGTGGCAGGATGATGACGATGAGGATGACGATGATGACCTCTATGCCGATTGTTTCTCTTCGCAGCCCCCACTTGTGCAGGCGTGTTTCCATGGCGACCCAGACGAAGTGCGCAGTCTGCTCTACAAAAAGGAAGATATCAACTACCAGGTGAGATCTGACAGTGTTTGGCATTTAAAGGGATTTTTGACTGGATAATTCATTTTTAGGGAATGAATGGGTCAATCCTTGCTCACACAGAGACAGACTATTTGATCTCTGATCAGTAGTGAACCTTGGTTAGTACTTATTACTGGTCAGTTATGATCTTTGATCAGTCTCGATCACGTGACATATTGGTCAGTAATGACCACTGGTCAGTCATGTTTAATTGGTGAGTCCTAATCACTGTTGAACATGTTATCTTGGTCTATCCATGTGTTATCTGGTCTGTGTGTGTTATATTGGTCTGTGAGCGTGTTACCTTGATGTTGGTGTGTTGTTTTGATTTGTGTATCTCCTTTGCCAGTGCATGTGTTTTATGTATAATTATTATATATGTATCAGTATAATGTTACATTGGGTTACAAGTGCGTGCATGCATGTGTGTATTATGTTACTGACATTGTCTTGTGTGTGTGTGTGTTATGTCAGCCTGGTGTGTATGTGTGCGTGTATGTGGTGTGCATGTGTGTGTGTGTGTGTGTGTGTGTGTGTGTGTGTGTGTGGTGTGTGTGTGTGTGTGTGTGTGTGTGTGTGTGTGTGTTATGTCAGCCTGGTGTGTGTGCATGTGTACATTTTCTACCTTGAAGTGTATATAATGTGTTATATTGGCCTGTGTAGGTGTGTTATACAGGCCTATGTATGTGTGTTATACAGGCCTATGTATGTGTGTTATATTGGCCTGTGTAGGTGTGTTATACAGGCCTATGTATGTGTGTTATATTGGCCTGTGTATGGTGTTATACAGGCCTATGTATGTTTGTTATATTGGCCTGTGTAGGTGTGTTATACAGGCCTATGTATGTGTGTTATATTGGCCTGTGTATGGTGTTATACAGGCCTATGTATGTGTGTTATATTGGCCTAAGTATGTGTGTTATGCAGGCCTCTGTACATATGTTATATTGGCCTGTGTAGGTGTGTTATACAGGCCTATGTATGTGTAGTTTACAGGCCTATGTATGTGTGTTATACAGGCCTATGTATGTGTGTTATATTGGCCTGTGTAGGTGTGTTATATGGGCCTATGTATGTGTGTTATACAGCCTATGTATGTGTGTTATATTGGTCTGTGTATGTGTGTTATACAGGCCTATGTATGTGTGTTATACTGGCCTATGTATATGTGTTATACAGGCCTCTGTATGTATGTTATATTGGCTTGTGTAGGTTTGTTATACAGGCCTATGTATGTATGTTATATTGGCCTGTGTAGGTGTGTTATACAGGCCTATGTATGTGTGTTATATTGGCATGTGTATGTGTGTTATATTGGCCTGTATGGTGTGTTATACAGGCCTATGTATGTGTGTTATGTTGCCCTGTGCAGGTGTGTTATACAGGCCTATGTATGTGTGTTATGCTGCCCTGTGTAGGTGTGTTATACAGGCCTATGTATGTGTGTTATGTTGGCCTGTGTAGGTGTGTTATACAGGCCTATGTATGTGTGTTATGTTGCCCTGTGTACTAGTGTGTAGGTGTGTTATACAGGCCTGTGTATGTGTGTTATGTTGTCCTGTGCATGTGTATAGTGTTTCTTGATCTGGTTAAGTGTCTTATATTGGGTTACATTTGTCTTGGTATGTGTGTTGTCTTGGCATATGTTTTACATTGTCTTGTGTATGTGTGTTGTCTTGGCATATGTTTTACATTGTCTTGTGTATGTGTGTTACCATGATTGGTAATCAGTATGCGTGTTATATTGGCCTTGTATGTGTATATTTTGGCCATATTGTGTGTTCTCTTGGTTTGCATGTGTGATGTGTCTTACTATTAACTTGGCGCATGTGTATTATATTATGTTACTGACATTGCCCGGTGTATACATGTGTTATGTCAGCCTGGTATATATATATATATATATATGTGTGTGTGTGTGCACGTGCGTGCGTGCATGCGTGTATGCGTGTGTGTATTATGTTACTGACATTGTCTTGTGTATGTGATATGTCAGCCTGCAGATGTGAGTAGTCTCGAGTACCGTGTATGTGTGTAGTGTCGTGTACCGTGTATGTGTTATCTTGGCCTGTGTTAGCCTACTTTGGCCCCATACATTGTAAGAAAGCAGTGATGCGTGACAGGTTTAGAAGAAAGAGGCTATCTAGTCACATCTCCTGCCTCGAGCTCTTGCAACATTTACACGGGCAAAGAATCTTATCAGGTTTACTTTGAAATTTATTGACAAAAAACACAGTTGATGGCTATTGCATTACTTCCCGATATTGCAACAGCTGGAAGGTTTTGTCAATGTCCCCACCCCTAGTACTAACTACATTGAATGAAACAAGTAGTCTAGATATGTTTGGGATTTAATACTAGAATATTCATAGATATTTTGTTTCAGTTTTAACTCAGTGTAATTAGTTCTTCTAATTACTGTACCACTTACAGTTGCGTTGTGACATGCACCGTTTGTATTCCTAACTCAACCAATAGTCACAGCCAAGTAGTTTCTATGTATGTTGTGTAGAATTTCCAAAATTTATCATTGTCGTGTTGCTGCCTTTGTGGTCAGGATGCCGAGAAGAGAAGTCCGCTGCATGCGTCGGCATACTGTGGCGAGGCTGAGATTGCCGACTTACTCTTGTTGAACGGAGCAAGAGTGAACACGAAGGACAATCGGTGGCTGACACCTATGCACTGGGCGTGCTGTTCCCGCAGTGATGTGAGTGATATCATCACAGTGTAACACACCACACTACAGTCTGACATAACACCTGAGATCAAGGTCTTAACACTTGACTTCACAATCTAACACCTGCCAAAAAACTTGTGACATCACAATCTAACACTTGACATCAAGTTCTTAACACCTGTCATCAATCATCACAGTCTAAAATCTAACATCACAGTCTGCCACCTGACATCACAGTCTAAATTGTAACAAAATCTAACACCTGACATCACAGTCTAACACCTGACATCACAGTCTAAATTGTAACAAAATCTAACTCCTGACATCATAATCTAAGTCCTGACATTATAGAGTAATACCTGACATCATATTCCAACACCTGAGCAATACCTGACATCACACACTAGCCCATCACAAACTAACACACAATATCTCAAGTTAACATATGACATAACAAATTTACACCCCATCAAACACTAACAAACTGACATCACAAACACCTGACATCACAGTCTACACTGACATCCGCCTGATGTTACATGCACAAACATTTGACATCACAGACTAACACCTGACTTTGTGTGTACACGTTTGTCTTGTCCAGTCTTGTAGTTTGTTCTTGTTGAACAGTCTCTATGTCCACTCAGGCTGTGCACTAATGCTGTCTACTAGTCTTGTTTCTTGTCTGTTCTTATCTTATTGTTTGTCCACATGTGTTGATTTTGTTATTGATATGTGTGGCGCAATTGTTAGACTGTAGTGCTTCTGTCTACAACTCTACACTTCATCCCCGCATCACAATCATCTTCATTCAAACACCTTAACTTCTCTGGCAAGTAGTCAGCAGTCACAGTGCTGAGACAAGTTGTTTCGCATTATCCACCTACAACGTAGTTCTTATACATACATCTGAGAGTTAACTGAAGCACCATTGATTGAGTGAAGAAACAAAAGGGAAGTTCATCACTGATTCTTTTTATTGTTATCTGTTGTTATCGCCAATTCACCACAACCTGCCATGTGTTGTCCAACAAAGACCGTGGCTGTTCAGTCTTGTCCTCAGTGCTTATCTTCCTCTTGTCCCGTTCCATTGTTCAAGTTTGTTCATTCCTGACTTTTTTTGTTCTATATTTTTCAGGACACTGTGGAGATCTTACTCCGCCACCAGGCCGACGTAAATGCGAGGGACAAGAACTGGCAGACACCACTACACGTCGCCGCAGCCAACAACGCTGTCAAGTGTGCCAACTACATCATCCCCCTGCTCAGCAGTGTCAATGTGTCAGACCGAGCTGGACGCACGAGTCTACACCACGCCGCCTTCAATGGCCACTTAGAGGTGAGTGATAATAGGGAGGTCAAAGTGAGTGATAACAGGGAGGTAAATTAGTTGCCACCGACGGTCAGAGATGGTGTCAGTCGAAGCTGAATGGGTATTAATCTCTGAAGGTGCTATTGGTTTAACTTTCGTTAAATATTGATTTAACCTTGGTTAAATTATGCTTTGCATACATACTTCACATGTTTAACCTGGGTTAAAATGGCATCCATGCAAACACAGTTATAAGGTGGTTACGGCGGGAACGCGTGTGAATGTTAATATGGAAGTTCTATCGCAGTGATGGAATTGCTGCCTTTGTGTGACAGATGACACAACTACTGCTTGACAAGGGTGCAACAATAAATGCGTTTGACAAGAAGGACCGCCGGGCGATCCACTGGGCAGCCTTCATGGGACACGTTGACGTTGTACGACTGCTGATTGACTACGGAGCGGAGATCAACTGTCGGGACAAACAGGTGAGGACACCAACTAGTGTTGTCTGTGGTCAGTCCATGACTCCAACTAGTGTTGTCTGTGGTCAGTCCATGACACCAACTAGTGTTGTCTGTGGTCAGTCCATGACACCAACTAGTGTTGTCTGTGGTCAGTCCATGACACCAACTAGTGTTGTCTGTGGTCAGTCCATGACACCAACTTAGTGTTGTCTGTGGTCAGTCCATGACACCAACTAGTGTTGTCTGTGGTCAGTCCATGACACCAACTAGTGTTGTCTGTGGTCAGTCCATGACACCAACTAGTGTTGTCTGTGGTCAGTCCATGACACCAACTAGTGTTGTCTGTGGTCAGTCCATGACACCAACTAGTGTTGTCTGTGGTCAGTCCATGACACCAACTAGTGTTGTCTGTGGTCAGTCCATGACACCAACTAGTGTTGTCTGTGGTCAGTCCATGACACCAACTAGTGTTGTCTGTGGTCAGTCCATGACACCAACCAGTGATGTCTGTGGTCAGTCCATGACACCAACCAGTGATGTCTGTGGTCAGTCCATGACACCAACTAGTGTTGTCTGTGGTCAGTCCATGACACCAACCACTGTTGTCTGTGGTCAGTCCATGACACCAACCAGTGATGTCTGTGGTCAGTCCATGACACCAACCAGTGATGTCTGTGGTCAGTCCATGACACCAACCAGTGATGTCTGTGGTCAGTCCATGACACCAACCAGTGATGTCTGTGGTCAGTCCATGACACCAACTAGTGTTGTCTGTGGTCAGTCCATGACACCAACCAGTGATGTCTGTGGTCAGTCCATGACACCAACCAGTGATGTCTGTGGTCAGTCCATGACACCAACTAGTGTTGTCTGTGGTCAGTCCATGACACCAACTAGTATTGTCTGTGGTCAGTCCATGACACCAACTAGTATTGTCTGTGGTCAGTCCATGACACCAACTAGTATTGTCTGTGGTCAGTCTATGACACCAACTAGTACTGTCTGTGGTCAGTCCATGACACCAACTTGTATTGTCTGTGGTCAGTCCATGACACCAACTAGTATTGTCTGTGGTCAGTCCATGACACCAACTAGTCCATGACTCGGCTGACACTTGAAATACTGCCAAATGGTAATTTGGAGAGATAAACTCTTGCAGAGCTAGACCTTTGGAGAGCTAGACCCTTGGGAGAGCTAGACCCTTGGAGAGCTAGACCCTTGGGAGAGCTAGACCTCTTGGGAGAGCTAGACCCTTGGAGAGCTAGACCTTTGGAGGGCTAGACCCTTGGAGAGCTAGACCCTTGGGAGAGCTAGATCCTTGGGAGAGCTAGACTCTTGGTGGGCTAGACCCTTGGAAAGCTAGACCCTTGGGAGAACTAGACCCTTGGGAGAGTTAGACCCTTGGAGAGCTAGACCCTTGGGAAAGCTAGACCCTTGGAGAGCTAGACCATTGGAGGGCTAGACCCATGTGAGAGTTAGACCCTTGGGAGAGTTAGACCCTTGGGAGAGCTAGACCCTCTGGAGAGCTAGAGTCTTGGGAGAGCTAGACTCTTGGAGGGCTAGACCCTTTGGAGAGCTAGACCCTTAGGAGAGCTAGACTCTTTGAGGGCTAGACCCTTGGAGGGCTAGACCCTTGGAGGGCTAGACCGTTGGAAGGCAAGACCCTTGTATGGCTATACCCTTGGAGGGCTAGACCCTTGGGAGGCAAGACCCTTGGAGGACTAAACCCTTGGAGGGCCAGACCCTTGGAGGACTAGACCCTTGGAGGGCTAGACCCTTGGAGGGCAAGACCCTTGGAGGGCAAGACGCTTGAACAGCTAGACTCTTAATTTAAAATGAATTATTCATTATTATTAAATCATACAATAAAATAAACCTGCCTAGTATCCACTGTGCATTTTGACAGTTAGTTTGTGCAACATTTAGTTAAATAACCAGACAAATTAGTTTGTCGTGTTAAATCAAGTGATTTTCAAATTTGGTATAAATATGCAGATTTCTGTGTAGATGTTGTCAATGTTATGTAGTTAGTTATAGTTATTTATTTTCATGCAATTGTGATTAGTGTAGTGTTTCACCAATGTTATCATTATCTAAGTCACAATTGCACATTCAAACACGTGATAAACTTACTTATTTACAAACAATTTGGTAACATTTCTTCAGCATCTGCTAATTATTGCTTGGTTTTGGGGCCGATAATTTTAATGAGTATGATGTTAATATTTGATATGAATTATATATATATGAACTATATCTTGTCTACAGTAGCACAGTTTATTTTGCCAGACTGGTCTACAATATGGCCGCCCTCGAGGCCAGTTTGGTCTCCAGCCAGGATTCTCTGTTGGTGCCGTGAGTTTTTGTACCAAATATGACAATAAAAACACCAGAGGGTCGTTTTCTTTGATGCCACCTCAGTTAATGTACAGATTTTTAACACGAATGACTAATACTTTTTAGCCAACGTTACATGAAAAATGCAATTATCACATGATCATTTATTTAGATATTTTTTCCTTTATTGCTACACTACCTCTTCTTTTTACAATAGCTGGTGTTTCTGCCTAAATGTTGTGTTCTCTGCTTAGGTGTAACATGCTTTGCCTACATGTTACATTCTTTGTAACATTATCTGAATAAATGTAAAGGTACCTGTCTGGCAAATATAACGATCGCTACTTATATGTAAACTCACTGCCTAAATGTTGTAAAACATGTCACACAAATCTGCATGGCAAGGTGTGCCTCACAAAATCACCATGCATAATCATGCTTCTTAAATTTTGTTGTGTAATTTTACTTATTACCAACCTAAAATCAAGCATTCTTAACAATATCAGTGTCATTCATGGATTTACTATTTTCCATTGTTTTTAAAATTCAATGTCTATGTCCAAATGAAGAACAAATACCTGTCAGACTAACGCAGTAGAGTTGTTGAAATAACGCACATTTCTTAAATCGGCAGTCAAAACATCGATGTAAATATATTGATACGATTTAAGAAGTTTGCTTAATGTGGTCATTCTTCCAACTTGATGAACTTGTTCACAAAGAAACGTAGCGTTGTTATAATAATATACTGGAGATACCAACTGTACACATGACACATGATATTTGTGTTGTATTTTTTACCCTATATTAATATTTATTACCCACTTGTTTATTCTTTTACTTGTACCCCATAATTGCTTTAATTATGTTGTATGTATTGTGCTTTTTTATATTTTATTTTATGTATATTTTTAATATACATATGGACTTTTTGTCCGAAATAAACATTGTATATAAAATAACACAACTACCACAATATTACCACGAGAGTAAACCATCCTCAGTTGTTCCTCCAAGATGTGGCACGCCGCCTTCTTCACAGGTAGTTCTGGTTTAAAAAACACATCAACAGCAATGTTGTATTATGTGTAAACCAAGAGCCTGTACTTGTTAGTATTAACACATTTAGTTGCCTGTCTATGTGTGTTCCTTTGTCTTCATTGGTGTTGCCTTTGATGTGTGCATGTGAACATCTTCACATGTTCTATTGTGTCAGCTTTTGTATGAACATGTCTGCCTGCATTATACTGCCTTGAACCCTTCAAGTACGACCACCTCAAACCTTAGGTGTAACACCACGTCAGAAACCTTGAAATATGACCACCTCAGAACCCCTGAAGTATGATCTCAAAACCTCTTAAGTTAGACCACCTCAGAACAGCAAAATACATGCCCTTGACCTTGTCCCTACAGATGTACACACCCCTTGACCTTGTCCCTACAGATGAACACACCCCTTGACCTTGTCCCTACAGATGTACACACATCTTGACCTTGTCCCTACATATGTACACACCCTTTGACCTTGTCCCTACAGATGTACACACCCCTTGACCTTGTCCCTACAGATGTACACACCTCTTGACCTTGTCCCTACAGATGTACACACCCCTTGACCTTGTCCCTACAGATGTACACACCCCTTGACCTTGTCCCTACAGATGTACACACCCCTTGACCTTGTCCCTACATATGTACACACCCCTTGACCTTGTCCTTGCAGATGTGCACACCCCTTAACCATGTCCGTACATATGTACACATGCCTTGACCTTGTCCCTGCAGATGTGCACACCCCTTAATCATGTCCGTACAGATGTACACCCCCCTTGACCTTGTCCCTACATATGTACACACCCCTTGACCTTGTCCCTGCAGATGTGCACACCCCTTAACCATGTCCGTACAGATGTACACACCCCTTGACCTTGTCCCTACAGATGTACACACCCCTTGACCTTGTCCCTACAGATGTCACACCCCTTGACCTTGTCCCTGCAGATGTACACACCCCTTGCCTTGTCCCTGCAGTGTAGACCAACTGCTCATGTCTCGCGTGGTCAGTAGTCTAAGCTGCTCTGTGTGTCAGTAGATGCTCAACGCTACTATGTCTACTGTGTGTCTAACTCAACTGACTGTGTCTCGTGGTCAGTAGACTCTAACTTGCCTAGTCTGTGTGTCAGTAGACTCTAACTGCTCTATGTCTGTGTGTCAGTAGACTCTAACTGCTCTATGTCTGTGTGTGTCAGTAGACTCTAACTGCTCTATGTCTCTGTGTGTCAGTAGACTCTAACTGCTCTATGCTCTGTGTGTGGTAGACTCTAACTGCTCTATGTCTCTGTGTGTTGAGTAGACTCTAACTGCTCTATGTATGTGTGTGTCAGTAGACTCTAACTGCTCTATGTCTATGTGTGTTGATAGACTCTAACTGCTCTATGTCTCTGTGTGTCAATAGACTCTAACTGCTCTATCTCTCTGTGTGTCAGTAGACTCTAACTGCTCTATGTCTCTGTGTGTCAGTAGACTCTAACTGCTCTATCGTCTGTGTGTGTCAGTAGACTCTAACTGCTCTATCTCTGTATGTTGATAGACTCTAACTGCTATATCTCTTTTGTTGATAGACTCTAACTGCTCTATCTCTGTGTGTTGATAGACTCTAACTGCTCTATCTCTGTGTGTCAGTAGACTCTTAACTGCTCTATCTCTGTATGTTGATAGACTCTAACTGCTCTATCTCTGTATGTTGATAGACTCTAACTGCTATGTCTCTTTTTATGTCTAGATAGACTCTAACTGTTTATGTCTCTGTGTGTTGATAGACTCTAACTGCTCTATCTCTGTATGTTGATAGACTCTAACTGCTCTATCTCTGTATGTTGATAGACTCTAACTGCTATGTCTCTGTATGTTGATAGACTCTAACTGCTCTATCTCTGTATGTTGATAGACTCTAACTGCTCTATCTCTGTATGTTGATAGACTCTAACTGCTATGTCTCTGTGTGTTGATAGACTCTAACTGCTCTATCTCTGTGTGTTAGTAGACTCTTAACTGCTCTATCTCTGTATGTTGATAGACTCTAACTGCTCTATCTCTGTATGTTGATAGACTCTAACTGCTCTATCTCTGTATGTTGATAGACTCTAACTGCTCTATCTCTGTGTGTTGATAGACTCTAACTGCTCTATCTCTGTGTGTTGATAGACTCTAACTGCTCTGTCTCTGTATGTTGATAGACTCTAACTGCTCTATCTCTGTATGTTGATAGACTCTAACTGCTCTATCTCTGTATGTTGATAGACTCTAACTGCTCTATCTCTGTATGTTGATAGACTCTAACTGCTCTATCTCTGTATGTTGATAGACTCTAACTGCTATGTCTCTGTATGTTGATAGACTCTAACTGCTCTATCTCTGTGTGTTGATAGACTCTAACTGCTCTATCTCTGTATGTTGATAGACTCTAACTGCTATGTCTCTGTATGTTGATAGACTCTAACTGCTATGTCTCTGTGTGTTGATAGACTCTAACTGCTCTGTCTCTGTGTGTTGATAGACTCTAACTGCTCATGATCTCTGTATGTTGATAGACTCTAACTGCTATGTCTCTGTATGTTGATAGACTCTAACTGCTCTATCTCTGTATGTTGATAGACTCTAACTGCTCTATCTCTGTATGTTGATAGACTCTAACTGCTCTATCTCTGTATGTTGATAGACTCTAACTGCTCTATCTCTGTATGTTGATAGACTCTAACTGCTCTATCTCTGTGTGTTGATAGACTCTAACTGCTCTATGTCTCTGTGTGTCGGTAGACTCTAATTGCTCTATGTCTCTGCTCCAGACTCCGCTCCACTATGCGGCAGCCTCCACTCACGGAGCAATGTGTCTGGAACTTCTCGTCAACGAAGGCGCAAACTGCCACGTTCAGGTGAAACAACAGTTTCATATTAATGAAGGTAACACAATGGCTGATACACGACAGATCCCACAGATGGTGGCAGTCCTAAGACAATACTAAGGATGTCACTGTGAGTTAGTAAGATCAATGCAGTACATGTTCTGTCTGGTCTAACAGAAACTTGTTAAGTTGTTCCAAACAGGGCAGTTATTTTCACTGACTACAGGCAGCTATGCTGTATACTAGGACAGCATGTTGCTGCATATCTCTTGAGGGTGAATGTTTACAGATGACTGCGTTTAAGTGTACATGTTGTAATGAATGTTGCTGTTTTGTAGGGTCATGACGGCAAGACCGCCCTGCACATGACGGCCTTCCACGGCCGCTTCTCCCGGGCCCAGACTCTCATACAGCACGGTGGGTCGGGGCGTCTCCATTTGTAACATAAAATCCCCTTGGCAAAGGGTATTTTCCAGTTTTCAGGGTTCCACCACGTTATTTGATCATTCACACTTCACAGTGATACAATTTATTTTTTTGGTGCCAAAGCCCACCAGTCAATTGGGGAGGTTTCCACAAATATAATATCACCTTTAGGGTGGGTAATTTTAGTTTATATATTTACAACATTAGTATGCACAGTAAGCAGATTAAAAGTTTCAGTTCTTTTAATAGCATTCTTATACATGAAAGTGACATGTAGGTAGATGTCTGTATGCGGGTGCATGTATGCGTGCATGCTAGCCTATGTCTCTTGCATGCGCGTATAACCGTTGGATGAAGTGTCATCAGTAGTTGATGTTTGTGTCACTAGGAGCGCTGATTGACCATGCTGATAAAGAGGGTAACACCCCACTACATATAGCTGCCCGCTATGGTCATGAACTTCTTGTGGAGACGTTGCTCAACTACGGGGCTGACCCTAAAAGGTTGGTCTGTACTGCCCAGTGGTCACTTTTAACCAATTCACTGTACAAAATAACGTCTTTTATGTGATGTCGTATACACAGTGTTGATTTGTAAACAGATCAGGAGTTATCTATGTTACTTATTGCGAGAATATGAATTACCTTAATGTGAAGATAAGTTATCTATAAACACAAGATGAGTGATCACTATCAGTAAGGACAAGATAAGTTATCTATCAATGCAGGATGAGTTATCAGCAGTTAACGTAAACTCAACAAGAAGAGTTTTGTGTCAAAATACTATGCGTCGTCTACCGTCAATGTAAGTGGGGTGCTTGTGTTTCAGACGCAATGGCAGTGGTATGTACCCTGTCCATCTTGCCTCACTGCAGGGCTACCTTGACTGTGTAAACAAACTCCTGAGTAACATGGAGGGGGTGCAGATAGATGCCCCCGATGACTTCAATCGCACCTGTCTCCATGCCGCAGCTTGTGGGGGGTAAGACACGACCAGTAGGGCAGATTGACTTGACTTGTGTAAAACTAACTCTGGGGTAACTGACTGGTGGCCCAGGCTTGGGGTAACTAACTAGTGCATCAGGCTTAGGCTTAGGGTAACTAACTAGTGCATCAGGCTTGGGGTAACTAACTAGTGCATCAGGCTTGGGGTAACTAACTAGTGCATCAGGCTTGGGGTAACTAACTAGTGCAGTGCTTGAGGTAAAACTACTCTGGGGTAACTACTGTGCATCAGGCTTGGGGTAACTAACTAGTGCATCAGGCTTGGGGTAACTAACTAGTGCATCAGGCTTGGGGTAACTAACTAGTGCATCAGGCTTGGGGTAACTAACTAGTGCATCAGGTTTGGGGTAACTAACTAGTGCATCAGGCTTGGGGTAACTAACTAGTGCATCAGGCTTGGGGTAACTAACTAGTGCATCAGGCTTGGGGTAACTAACAAGTGCATCAGGCTTGGGGTAACTAACAAGTGCATCAGGCTTGGGGCAAACTAACCAGTGCACCAAGTGTGCATTGTAGTTAAATGTTTTCATGTAGCAAACTTGAACCAGTGAATTTTATTTGAATTAATTGAGTGAAGTTGAATAAATAATTGTGGATAGGTTTGTATACTAACAGTTGCATCAGGTATAGGTTAACATGATCAGGCTTGTAAACTAAACAGCAAATGTCATCTTATTATGTCTTGTCACACTGAGAGTGAATGTCATTTGTATGTGGTGATGACAAATATCATGTCATGTCACTGTGGTGATGTCACATGATGAAGATGTCATGTCACTGTGATGATGTCACATCATGATGAAGATGTCATGTCACTGTGATGATGTCACATCATGATGAAGATGTCATGTCACTGTGGTGATGTCACATCATAATGTCATGCACTGTGTGATGTCACATAGATGAAGATGTCATGTCACTGTGGTGATGTCACATCATGATGAAGATGTCATGTCACTGTGGTGATGTCACATCATGATGAAGATGTCATGTCACTGTGGTGATGACACATCATGATGAAGATGTCATGTCACTGGTGATGTCACATCATGATGAAGATGTCATGTCACTGTGGTGATGTCACATCATGATGAAGATGTCATGTCACTGTGATGATGTCACATCATGATGAAGATGTCATGTCACTGTGGTGATGTCACATCATGATGAAGATGTCATGTCACTGTGGTGATGTCACATCATGATGAAGATGTCATGTCACTGTGATGATGTCACATCATGATGAAGATGTCATGTCACTGTGATGATGTCACATCATGATGAAGATGTCATGTCACTGTGGTGATGTCACATCATGATGAAGATGTCATGTCACTGTGGTGATGTCACATCATGATGAAGATGTCATGTCACTGTGATGATGTCACATCATGATGAAGATGTCATGTCACTGTGGTGATGTCACATCATGATGAAGATGTCATGTCACTGTGGTGATGTCACATCATGATGAAGATGTCATGTCACTGTGGTGATGTCACATCATGATGAAGATGTCATGTCACTGTGAGTGATGCACATCATGATGAAGATGTCATGTCACTGTGGTGATGTCATCATGATGAAGATGTCATGTCACTGTGATGATGTCACATCATGATGAAGATGTCATGTCACTGTGGTGATGTCACATCATGATGAAGATGTCATGTCACTGTGGTGATGTCACATCATGATGAAGATGTCATGACACTGTGGTGATGTCACATCATGATGAAGATGTCATGTCACTGTGGTGATGTCACATCATGATGAAGATGTCATGTCACTGTGGTGATGTCACATCATGATGAAGATGTCATGTCACTGTGGTGATGTCACATCATGATGAAGATGTCATGTCACTGTGGTGATGACACATCATGATGAAGATGTCATGTCACTGTGGTGATGTCACATCATGATGAAGATGTCATGTCACTGTGGTGATGTCACATCATGATGAAGATGTCATGTCACTGTGGTGATGACACATCATGATGAAGATGTCATGTCACTGTGGTGATGTCACATCATGATGAAGATGTCATGTCACTGTGGTGATGTCACATCATGATGAAGATGTCATGTCACTGTGGTGATGTCACATCATGATGAAGATGTCATGTCACTGTGATGATGTCACATCATGATGAAGATGTCATGTCACTGTGGTGATGTCACATCATGATGAAGATGTCATGTCACTGTGGTGATGTCACATCATGATGAAGATGTCATGTCACTGTGATGATGTCACATCATGATGAAGATGTCATGTCACTGTGGTGATGACACATCATGATGAAGATGTCATGTCACTGTGGTGATGTCACATCATGATGAAGATGTCATGTCACTGTGGTGATGTCACATCATGATGAAGATGTCATGTCACTGTGGTGATGTCACATCATGATGAAGATGTCATGTCACTGTGGTGATGACACATCATGATGAAGATGTCATGTCACTGTGGTGATGTCACATCATGATGAAGATGTCATGTCACTGTGGTGATGACACATCATGATGAAGATGTCATGTCACTGTGGTGATGTCACATCATGATGAAGATGTCATGTCACTGTGGTGATGCACATCATGATGAAGATGTCAGTCACTGTGGTGATGCACATCATGATGAAGATGTCAGTCACTGGTGATGCACATCATGATGAAGATGTCATGTCACTGTGGTGATGACACATCATGATGAAGATGTCATGTCACTGTGGTGATGTCACATCATGATGAAGATGTCATGTCACTGTGAGTGATGTCACATCATGATGAAGATGTCATGTCACTGTGGTGATGACACATCATGATGAAGATGTCATGTCACTGTGGTGATGTCACATCATGATGAAGATGTCATGTCACTGTGGTGATGACACATCATGATGAAGATGTCATGTCACTGTGTGATGTCACATCATGATGAAGATGTCATGTCACTGTGGTGATGTCACATCATGATGAAGATGTCATGTCACTGTGTGATGTCACATCATGATGAAGATGTCATGTCACTGTGGTGATGACACATCATGATGAAATGTCATGTCACTGTGGTGATGCACATCATGATGAAGATGTCATGTCACTGTGGTGATGACACATCATGATGAAGATGTCACGTCACTGGTGATGTCACATCATGATGAAGATGTCACGTCACTGTGGTGATGTCACATCATGATGAAGATGTCATGTCACTGTGGTGATGACACATCATGATGAAGATGTCATGTCACTGTGGTGATGACACATCATGATGAAGATGTCATGTCACTGTGGTGATGTCACATCATGATGAAGATGTCAGTCACTGTGGTGATGCACATCATGATGATGTCATGTCACTGTGGTGATGCACATGATGAAGATGTCATGTCACTGTGGTGATGTCACATCATGATGAAGATGTCATGTCACTGTGATGATGTCACATCATGATGAAGATGTCATGTCACTGTGGTGATGTCACATCATGATGAAGATGTCATGTCACTGTGTGATGTCACATCATGATGAAGATGTCATGTCACTGTGGTGATGTCACATCATGATGAAGATGTCATGTCACTGTGGTGATGTCACATCATGATGAAGATGTCATGTCACTGTGGTGATGTCACATCATGATGAAGATGTCATGTCACTGTGATGATGTCACATCATGATGAAGATGTCAGTCACTGGATGATGTCACATGATGAAGATGTCATGTCACTGTGTGATGCACATCATGATGAAGATGTCATGTCACTGTGATGATGTCACATCATGATGAAGATGTCAGTCACTGTGATGATGTCACATCATGATGAAGATGTCATGTCACTGTGGTGATGTCACATCATGATGAAGATGTCATGTCACTGTGGTGATGACACATCATGATGAAGATGTCACGTCACTGGTGATGTCACATCATGATGAAGATTATCATGTCACTGTAGTGATGTCACATCATGATGAAGATGTCATGTCACTGTGATGATGACACATCATGATGAAGATGTCATGTCACTGTGGTGATGTCACATCATGATGAAGATGTCATGTCACTGTGATGATGTCACATCATGATGAAGATGTCATGTCACTGTGATGATGTCACATCATGATGAAGATGTCATGTCACTGTGGTGGTGTCACATCATGATGAAGACGTCATGTCACTGTGGTGATGTCACATCATGATGAAGATTATCATGTCACCGTGTGATGTCACATCATGATGAAGACGTCATGTCACTCATCATGGTAAAGTTAAAAGTCATGTCACAACAGCAATATCACAGGAAACCTTATTGTTTAGAAATAATCATGTCACGTCACAAAACCATTGTGCTACACTTGTCTGTTACTGATTGGTTGTGTTTATTTCTCTCTAGGAATGAAGATGTTGTTGAACTTCTCCTAGCGAGAGAGGCAGACCACTCTCTGACCGACTGTGAGGGAAAGTGAGTGTCACAGTGAAATGTGTGTCTCTGAAATTCCTTTGTTAAAGTAAATTTATGATAAATACAAGCTGGCTGTCATTGATGACCTTCAATGCATTTGCATGTTTTACCTTCTAGTTTTATGTGTCTAGTGTAAATGATGTTTCACCTGTGTACTACGCAGCTGGAGATGTGTAATATAGGTGTGTTGTGTCTCATGTGCGATTCTGTTACAGGACACCCCTGCACTACGCGGCTGGAGATGTGCACTACAGGTGTGTTGTGTCCCTAGTGACAGCAGGGGCAGAGATCAACATCCTTGACAACCGTGGCTGTACCCCCCTACACTATGCCGCCGCCTCCGACATAGACGCCAAGTAAGACACACTCAGTGGATTAGTTTATACTGTGTGTGTGGGTGGGTAGGCGGGTGGGAATGTGTGTGTGTGTGTGTTTGTGTGCGTGTGCGTGGGTGTGTGGGGTGTGTGTGCGTGTGTGCGTGTGTGCGTGTGTGCGTGTGTGCGTGTGTGGGTGTGTGGGTGTGTGTGTGTGTGTGTGTGTGTGTGTGTGTGTTGTGTGTGTGTGTGTGTGGGTGTGTGTGTGTGGGTGTGTGTGTGTTGTGTGTGTGTGTGTGTGTGTGTGTGTGTGTGTGTGTGTGTGTGTGTGGGTGTGTGTGTGTGTGTGTGGTGTGTGTGTGTGTGTGTGTGTGTGTGTGAGTGTATGTGTGGGTGTGTGTGTGTGTGTGTGTGCATGTGTGTGTGTGTGTGTACGTGTTTGTATGTGTGTGTGTGTTGTGTGTGTGTGTGCGTGCATGAGTGTGGGTGTGAGTGTGTACACTGTAAGCAAGTATTACATCAGATATGTAGGCGACATGTTACTGTCTTAGTGGGAGCTTCCTTGACCTTACTACAAGTATTACATCAGACATGTAGGCGACATGGTACTGTCTTAGTTGGAGCTTCCTTGACCTTACTACAAGTATTACATCAGACATGTAGGCGACATGGTACTGTCTTAGTTGGAGCTTCCTTGACCTTACTACAAGTATTACATCAGACATGTAGGCGACATGGTACTGTCTTAGTTGGAGCTTCCTTGACCTTACTACAAGTATGACATTCTAATCAAAATAAACTGTCTGTCCGTCTGACTCTGCCATGCCAGGGCAGTCAGACTTGTTAGCAGCTTTACTCAGATTTGATATTGTTGGTGGGTAAATATGTGTATTATGATAGATATTGCTAGACAAATATAGGATCGTTGGTAAATACATATATTATACTGTTAGATTATGTTAAATAAATATGTATTAGTGGGTAAATATGTGTTTATTATGTTACTAGATTCTGATAGTAAAATAGATCTTGGTGAGTGGATGTCTTTGCATTGATACTACATGTGACTCCTTTTGTCCAATCAGAGTCGTCGAGCATCTGCTGGGAAATGATGCGAACCCTTGCCAACTTGACCACCAGGGGTACAGTGCGCTGCACTATGCAGCACTAAACGGACACAAACTCACTCTGGAGATGGTAAGACACAGTAAAGTGTATCAGTTGCTGCAACTTGATGACCAACTAACGGGGCAGCTTAGTAAACACACACATCAATAATAAAAGTCTCCCATTTGTCCGTTGAAAGTTGTATATTTGAAGACTTCATTTGCGGAGTGTATACGAGACGTCCTCATCTGACAGTGTTGTATAAGCAGCCGTTAGTTGGCAGCATGTGTAGGAAGTCTTCACTTGACAGAAAGAACAGTAGACAGGCAGGCAAAGGCACCTTTATAGACAGTTCTAGAGGATTTGGACAAATACATACCTCTACAATAGTTGACATCACCCACAGGGACAACTGATCAAATACAGAGCTACCTCACTACAATCTCACTCGCTATAATCTCCCTCCCTACAATCTCCCTCACTACAATCTCACTTGCTACAATCTTCCTCCCTACAATCTCCCTCCCTACAATCTCCATCACTACAATCTCCCTCACTACAATCTCCCTCACTACAATCTCCCTCACTACAATCTCACTCGCTACAATCTCACTCGCTACAATCTCCCTCGCTACAATCTCCCTCCCTACAATCTCACTCACTACAATCTCACTCGCTACAATCTCCCCCCCTACAATCTCCCTCATTACAAACTCCCTCCCTACAATCTCCCTCGCTAAAATCTCCCTCGCTACAATCTCCCTCCCTACAATCTCCCTCGCTAAAATCTCCCTCCCTACAATCTTCCTCCCTACAATCTCACTCGCTACAATCTCCCTCCCTACAATCTCCCTCCCTATAATCTCCCTCCCTACAATCTCCCTCCCTACAATCTCCCTCACTAAAATCTCACTCGCTACAATCTCACTCGCTACAATCTCCCTCCCTACAATCTCCCTCCCTACAATCTCCCTCCCTACAATCTCCCTCCCTGCAATCTCCCTCACTACAATCTCCCTCCCTACAATCTCCCTCTCTACAATCTCCCTCACTACAATCACCTTCACTACAATCTCCCTCGCTACAATCTCCCTCGCTACAATCTCCCTCGCTACAATCTCCCCCCTCGCTGCAATCTCCCTCCCTCGCTGCAATCTCCCTCGCTGCCATCTCCCTCGCTGCCATCTCCCTCACTACAATATCAGCCACAATAACAGCGCACCTTATTCCTGTAACAACAACAAACCAAACCATCAACAAAATTTCATTACTGACTGGTGGATTACCACATGAAGAGAGTGGATGTGACCTATTTGAATAGGAACACATCCTATTGCTCAGTTTGTGTGACAGGTGGCAGCACTACTGTGTCTGCAAAATAAGTGGTATTAATGTAATGTTATGGTCATCTGTTAACAGTGGGACATCAATAGATATTTGTTTGTAATTATGTTATATAATACCGTGAGAAGCAACAGTTTTATTTTACAGTAATTTAGTCGCTTTTCATTTGCACGTTTTTAATATTGTTAAATTCTGCCATCATTTACAAACATACCTTTACAACGTTGACCTATCCACCATAGCTCCCTGGCATATCAATCAATCTGTCAATTAATCTGTTGACACCAGGAACTGTTTACTGACTCAGATCAATTAAACGTTTTCTATCGATGCCCCTCGGAAGTTGGTTTCCAAGGAGTTAGGTGCAATAGAAGTTATCATATTATTTTATGGAAAACAATAAAAAATTATTACAGTACAGTACAGTACAGTACAGTACAGTACAGTACAGTACAGTACAGTACCGTAGAATTGGTGTACTTGATTACAATGACTGTTAAGTTAGTGTAGCATCAAACACAGTTTGTGGGGCTCTCTCTCAACTACTGTTTGTGAAACATACATAGCTGTGTGTTTCTGTTTTCCAGATACTTGATGTTGGAGCTCGAGAGTTGTTGACTCAGGAAGACTTTGGCTCCATTGTCAGTCCATTGCATCTGGCTGTGAGTGTGACGTCTTCATGATGACACCTAGCTCAAACGTGTCATTTTGAAAAGTAGAAACTAGTTATAAATGTATTTGTAAGACAAATCGTAAGTGCTCGTAAAGGTGTCATCATGGCAAGCTGTAACTGTTTGTAAAGGTGTCACCATGGCAAGCTGGAACTGGTTGTAAAGGTGTCATCGTGGCAAGCTGTAACTGGTTGTAAAGGTGTCACCGTGGCAAGCTGTAACTGTTCGTAAAGGTGTCATCATGGCAAGCAGTAACTGTTTGTCAAGGTGTCATCATGGCAAGCAATGACTGTTGGTAAAGGTGTCATAATAGCAAGCTGTAACTGCTTGTAAAGATGTCATTGTGGCAAGCTGTAACTGTTTGTAAAGGTGTCATCGTGGCAAGCTGTAACTGTTTGTAAAGGTGTCATCATGGCAAGCTGTAACTGTTTGTAAAGGTGTCATCATGGCAAGCTGTAACTGTTTGTAAAGGTGATCATGCAATGGTAAGATGTAACTGTTTGTAAAGGTGTCATCATGGCAAGCTGTAACTGGTTGTAAAGGTGTCATCATGGCAAGCTGTAACTGGTTTTTAAAGGTGTCATCATGGCAAGCTGTAACTGTTTGTAAAGGTGTCATCATGGCAAGCTGTAACTGTTTGTAAAGGTGTCATCATGGCAAGCTGTAACTGGTTGTAAGTGTGTCGTCATGGCAAGCTGTAACTGGTATGTCATGTTTGTGCAAACATTAAGCATTTGTCCATCAAGTGGCTTTGGTGTGACATGTGACAGTCAATTGCAAGGGAAAGTATATCCATGAGACCGTCTCCGTTACGTCACAACATGGCTGACGTATTGGGTTTGTCCTATTTGTTACCTATATCATTGTGTAGAAATACATCATTATGGCATCTACCTACGGAAATAACTGATCAATTTGGGGTTGGATGGAAGCATATCATGTATTTCCATGACAATTATTGTTGTTGGTTTCAGGCTTACAATGGTCATCTGGATGCTCTCAATATACTTACTTGTTACATAAATAATCTGGACATGAAGGATGACCGGGGTACGTGAAACATCAATATTCACAACAGTTATGAACATACAACTATATTTAACACAAACTATATTTGATGGCCGACTCCCCTTTCCTCATTATGCATTCCTTTATCATGGCTACCAGTATCCATATGAACTGGAAGCCAGTAATATTCAACCCCAGAGGCTGACATGAGTGAGCGAGGGAGCAAGTGAGCGAGGGAGCGAGGGAGCGAGGGAGCGAGGGAGCGAGCGAGCTAGAGTGAGTGAGCGAGTGAGCGAGTGAGTGGCATGAGCTTAATTTCATGTTAATATCACTCCAGTAATATCTTATAAAATTGGCAATGATTTGTTGAAGAGTTGCTGATGTATTGATAAAAAGGAATTGTCGAGCAGCCAGTGATTTAATCAACACTTTACATACAACCAGTGTACAACTAGCAAATGAAGACCAACTGTGCCTAGTTGTGGTGACAACTTCTAAGGGGAACTATTTCTGTGACACAGGGCAGACAGCGCTCCACCTGGCGGCGAGTCAGGGCTTCAGTAGCTGCTGCGAGGCATTGCTGAGTCAGGGCGCCAATGTCATGGTGGCTGACAGCGTTACCAAGGCAACGCCACTACATGTCGCAGGTACCGTGTGTTACTTCTTACTCTTGTTTATATCAACTCAACATGTGTGCTGTCTTATTTGTTACCTCTATATATTACACCCAACAGTACAGGTGTGCCCGCGGGAACCATGCAGACACCCATGCCTCACCCCATATCAAAGTGCAACTCCAAGAAATCGCAATTATGATGGATTATATCATTCCACATTAACGCACTTTACTAAATATTCCTTACAGGACGTAACGTAATATCCTGATTGGCCCTAACAAAAATCAACCTAACATGCATGTTTAGCTCAAACACAAGTTAGGCTAACTTGAATGGCAGTGAGTAGAATGACTAACAGGTTCACCCAGACGTCCACGTGGTGACAAGGTAATACCCCAGCACGCACTGACACTGATGCAATCACCAGGCTCCCCTGGCTGCAAGGGTGATTGAGCTACAGGAGTCGTTAACTCACATGTTTCAGCCAACAACGGCCACTCTGACTGTCTACGTGTGCTGCTCCAACATATCAAAGATGCCAGAGACATTGTCGACTGTCGGGACGAAGCAGAAAAGTGAGTTCTATTAGTTATCTAATCTATAAAGTATATTGACATGTATTATTAGTTGTAGTTAAGTGCTTTACTGTTAGTTCCCTAATTATTGTGCATGTGGTTTATGTTTTCTTTGATGGCCTAGATACGACACCAGGTGTCATCCTAGTCACCTAGAGTAATACAACGAACATTACCAGTTAAAATTAAAATGTTGATATTTCTATATGCCTATATGACTGAGATTATAAGTATGAAAAGATAGATGACATACCCCAAAAACCCATTCGTTTTGTCACTGAAGCAATTGTTATGCTAATCATAAATTAAGAATTAGTCATTCGTCAGGTTTTGCAAGCAGATGACAGTGGTGTGATATTGTTATCATTTGATTATGATCATTCATAACAAAAACTGTTTATCTACATGAAAATGGTGTTTCAACAGCGAACTGTTAAACGAGTGAGTTGTGTGACAACACCAAGTGACCCGTAGTCATGTGACCACAGTGACTGAATCATGTGACGTGACCATTGCAGGACGCCCCTGATGATGGCGGTTGCGGGGGGACACATCATGGCCGCCCTGCTGCTGCTCAACATGGGGGCAAATGTGAACGCTGTCGACATCTACCGAAGGACCGCCCTCCACCGAGGGGTAGGTTGTCAAAGTACATCCCTTCCCAGAAAGCACTGGGAAAGTCTTGAGTAGACAGTAGAAACTTGTGACATGCGAGTGAGACCACGTCCATAAGGTGACATCACTGGCACAGGGAGGTTGTTATGATGGCCAGATAGATATATTTATATTTTTAAATGTACTAGAGCTCCATTTCACAAACATTCTTATGACTTCATAAACCATAAGTTGTGGTCAGTAAAGTTTGTTTTGGTAATCACTCGTGATGTTATATACTGAACACATCTGTCAGAGTGTTATGGAAATAACCACCATACATACTACCGGTAACTGGTGTTGTTGTTCTTGGCAGACTGCCAACGGTCACAAGGAGTACATTGTAACTGGTGTTGTTGTTCTTGGCAGACTGCCAACGGTCACAAGGAGTACATTGTAACTGGTGTTGTTGTTCTTGGCAGACTGCCAATGGTCACGAGGAATGTGTTGAGGCTCTGCTGCGTAATGAAGCTGACGTCCTGGTGAGAGACATCAACGGGCGGACCTCTGTCCACATGGCGGCCATGTGTGGCCACGTTGGACTGCTCGGCATTCTCCTTCAGGTAAGATGTCACAGCCTCGCTCACTAAGTTGAAACTTAGCCTGGTTTGATGCATAGATGCAATACTTTACGGGAACTGTATTGGTTGTGTACATTGGTGCTTCTGGTCTTTAAAAGTGTACTGCTAAAAACTTATATTTCACTATCCTGCAGTTTGTAACATACTTGTGTGCTAAAATAATAAGTTCATAAAATATATATAATAAATAGATAGATAAATAAATAAATTGTACATTAAATTCCACTGTCCTGCAGTGTAAAATATACTAAAAGTTAATAAACTAAAATAATAATTAAGGTGCCAGAGAATCAGTAATGTTTTGTATGAAAGTATATGTGTACATGTACAGGGCGTCAGCCTAAATGCCAACCATAGCATACAGACAGTCACTGACCATACTCCTGGAGCATTGTGTCTGACCTTACTCTTGCAGCATTGTGTCTGACCTTACTCCTGGAGCATTGTGTCTGACCTTACTCCTGGAGCATTGTGTCTGACCTTACTCTTGCAACATTGTGTCTGACCTTACTTCTGGAGCACTGTGTCTGACCTTACTCTTGCAGCATTGTGTCTGACCTTACTCCTGGAGCATTGTGTCTGACCTTACTCTTGCAGCATTGTGTCTGACCTTACTCCTCGAGCACTGTATCTGACCTTACTCTTGCAGCATTGTGTCTGACCTTACTCCTGGAGCGCTGTGTCTGACCTTACTCTTGCAGCATTGTGTCTGACCTTACTCCTGGAGCACTGTGTCTGAACTTACTCCTGGAGCACTGTGTCTGACCTTACTCCTAGAGCACTGTGTCTGAACTTACTCCTAGAGCACTGTGTCTGACCTTACTCCTAGAGCACTGTGTCTGAACTTACTCCTGGAGCACTGTGTCTGACCTTACTCCTAGAGCACTGTGTCTGAACTTACTCCTAGAGCACTGTGTCTGAACTTACTCCTGGAGCACTGTGTCTGACCTTACTCCTAGAGCACTGTGTCTGACCTTACTCATAGAGCACTGTGTCTGACCTTATTCCTGGAGCACTGTGTCTGAACTTATTCCTGGGGCACTGTGTCTGAACTTATTCCTGGAGCACTGTGTCTGAACTTATTCCTGGGGCACTCTGTCTCTGTAGTTTCATGGAGTACTTTGTCCAGCATTTTTGCATATGATCTTTTAAAAATTAAGTTGTGAACATCACATATTATCTGGGTCAGTTATAACTATGATCATGTACATCTATAACCTCTGTCAGTCAACTCTAACCTAGGATCTTATGTCAACCTGCTTGGTGCAATGTGTGTTTCAGAAAGTGGAAAAAGACAACTTACTGGACAACAAAGACTACCACCCACTGCACTGGGCCTGTTACAACAGTGGGTGTTGTCTTCTCTTGTCTTCTTTCTTAGGGGCTAGCACTGAGTTTATGTGAGAGAAAACGTTTTGCATTGTGTACATGTATGTATATATATATATATATATATATATATATATATATATATATATATAACCCTGAGTTAAAACCAAAACATTAATATTGTTATCTTTCATTTGCACAGTGCAGTGCCAGAAGGAAATCTTCTTCAGGCACAGAGTCACTCACGAGTGACTCTGCCACTGCACTGTGCAAACGAAAGATAACAATATTAACGTTTTGGGTTTAACTCAGGTTTAAGTGAACACTATTCTTAATTTATAGATGACACTATAATAAGATACTTTGTATCAGTGTCACTATAACATATATTCATCCTTCAGTAACAAAACTAATTAGCATATTAAAATGGTGTTTGAAATTATGATTAAAATGAAGAAAGAAAATTACACAGATGGATGGATAGTCTGCTGTGTTTGTGTCAGGTCACGTGTATGGTATTTGTGTTAAGTCATGAGGACTGTGTTTGTGTTAGGTCACGTGTATGGTATTTGTGTTAAGTCATGAGGACTGTGTTTGTGTTAGGTCACGTGTATGGTATTTGTGTTAAGTCATGAGGACTGTGTTTGTGTCAGGTCACGTGTATGGTATTTGTGTTAAGTCATGAGGACTGTGTTTGTGTCAGGTCACGTGTATGGTATTTGTGTTAAGTCATGAGGACTGTGTTTGTGTCAGGTCACGTGTATGGTATTTGTGTTAAGTCATGAGGACTGTGTTTGTGTCAGGTCACGTGTATGGTATTTGTGTTAAGTCATGAGGACTGTGTTTGTGTCAGGTCACGTGTATGGTATTTGTGTTAAGTCATGAGGACTGTGTTTGTGTCAGGTCACGTGTATGGTATTTGTGTTAAGTCATGAGGACTGTGTTTGTGTCAGGTCACGTGTATGGTATTTGTGTTAAGTCATGAGGACTGTGTTTGTGTCAGGTCACGTGTATGGTATTTGTGTTAAGTCATGAGGACTGTGTGTGTGTCAGGTCACGTGTATGGTATTTGTGTTAAGTCATGAGGACTGTGTTTATGTCAGGTCACGTGTATGGTATTTGTGTTAAGTCATGAGGACTGTGTTTGTGTCAGGTCACGTGTATGGTATTTGTGTTAAGTCATGAGGACTGTGTTTGTGTCAGGTCACGTGTATGGTATTTGTGTTAAGTCACGAGGACTGTGTTTGTGTCAGGTCACGTGTATGGTATTTGTGTTAAGTCACGAGGACTGTGTTTGTGTCAGGTCACGTGTATGGTATTTGTGTTAAGTCACGAGGACTGTGTTTGTGTCAGGTCACGTGTATGGTATTTGTGTTAAGTCACGAGGACTGTGTTTGTGTCAGGTCACGTGTATGGTATTTGTGTTAAGTCATGAGGACTGTGTTTGTGTCAGGTCACGTGTATGGTATTTGTGTTAAGTCATGAGGACTGTGTTTGTGTCAGGTCACGTGTATGGTATTTGTGTTAAGTCATGAGGACTGTGTGTGTGTCAGGTCACGTGTATGGTATTTGTGTTAAGTCATGAGGACTGTGTTTGTGTCAGGTCACGTGTATGGTATTTGTGTTAAGTCATGAGGACTGTGTTTGTGTCAGGTCACGTGTATGGTATTTGTGTTAAGTCATGAGGACTGTGTTTGTGTCAGGTCACGTGTATGGTATTTGTGTTAAGTCATGAGGACTGTGTTTGTGTCAGGTCACGTGTATGGTATTTGTGTTAAGTCATGAGGACTGTGTTTGTGTCAGGTCACGTGTATGGTATTTGTGTTAAGTCATGAGGACTGTGTTTGTGTCAGGTCACGTGTATGGTATTTGTGTTAAGTCATGAGGACTGTGTTTGTGTCAGGTCATGTGTATGGTATTTGTGAGTCATGAGGACTGTGTTTGTGTCAGGTCACGTGTATGGTATTTGTGTTAAGTCATGAGGACTGTGTTTGTGTCAGGTCACGTGTATGGTATTTGTGTTAAGTCATGAGGACTGTGTGTGTGTCAGGTCACGTGTATGGTATTTGTGTTAAGTCATGAGGACTGTGTTTGTGTCAGGTCACGTGTATGGTATTTGTGTTAAGTCATGAGGACTGTGTTTGTGTCAGGTCACGTGTATGGTATTTGTGTTAAGTCATGAGGACTGTGTTTGTGTTTGGTCACGTGTATGGTATTTGTGTTAAGTCATGAGGACTGTGTTTGTGTCAGGTCACGTGTATGGTATTTGTGTTAAGTCATGAGGACTGTGTTTGTGTTTGGTCACGTGTATGGTATTTGTGTTAGGTCATGAGGACTGTGTTTGTGTTAAATCATGAGAGCTGTGTTTGTGCCAGGTCATGAGAGTTGTGTGGAGTTATTGTTGGACATCGACCCAAGGAAGGAGTTTGTTGGCAACCCCTTCAGCCCTCTACACTGCGCCGCGTGAGTCCACACATGCATTGCCATAATTTCACAGTTTTTCTTATCTGATAAGTAATAACATAACATTCATGTATTTGTAATCAATTTAGTAAATAACTGAACACACTGTGAAATGTTTATTTGAAGTTAAAAATGTAAATGTCACTTTAACCATGATAATTTAATTAGGTAATACAATTTAAAATAATGATTACTAATAGAATGTGCCTCACATGATATATAATAAATGAAATAATTTGTTTTCTTCCAGGATCAATGGAAATGACATCTGTACAGAATCTCTCCTCGAAAGTCGCGGTCCAGCGATTGCTAACTTAAGGGATGGAAAAGGCAGGTATGTATGTCCGTGTACGCAAAGTTAGCTGATATGAGTGCTGATCTGTTGGCAAGAGGAATAATTAAAAATCTCCAACAAATTACCCCAGAAAAGGGTAGATAATAGAAATGTTGGACTTTTCAGAAGCTTAGCTTTCTGGTCGACTTGCCTTCTGAGTTTCTGTTCTCTAATGGAAGTCATATTCCATTTACTGAATATTATACATGCTTAGTCTGTGTATGTGTTTTAGGACCATGTTTTAGGACCTGTCACAGTCAGTGTGTAAGAGATACAAGGCCTGTGTACGTGTGTTCTAACTTCTAGGAACATGTGTGATGACCTGTCACAGTCAGTGTGTAAGAGATACAAGGCCTGTGTACGTGTGTTCTAACTTCTAGGAACATGTGTGATGACATGTCACAGTCAGTGTGTAAGAGATACAAGGCCTGTGTACGTGTGTTTTAGGAACATGTGTGATGACCTGTCACAGTCAGTGTGTATGAGATACAAGGCCTGTGTACGTGTGTTCTAACTTCTAGGAACATGTGTGATGACATGTCACAGTCAGTGTGTAAGAGATACAAGGCCTGTGTACGTGTGTTTTAGGAACATGTGTGATGACCTGTCACAGTCAGTGTGTAAGAGATACAAGGCCTGTGTACGTGTGTTCTAACTTCTAGGAACATGTGTGATGACATGTCACAGTCAGTGTGTAAGAGATACAAGGCCTGTGTATGTGTGTTCTAGGAACATGTGTGATGACCTGTCACAGTCAGTGTGTATGAGATACAAGGCCTGTGTATGTGTGTTCTAGGAACATGTGTGATGACCTGTCACAGTCAGTGTGTAAGAGATACAAGGCCTGTGTATGTGTGTTCTAGGAACATGTGTGATGACCTGTCACAGTCAGTGTGTAAGAGATACAAGGCCTGTGTACGTGTGTTCTAGGAACATGTGTGATGACATGTCACAGTCAGTGTGTAAGAGATACAAGGCCTGTGTACGTGTGTTCTAGGAACATGTGTGATGACCTGTCACAGTCAGTGTGTATGAGATACAAGGCCTGTGTACATGTGTTCTAGGAACATGTGTGATGACCTGTCACAGTCAGTGTGTAAGAGATACAAGGCCTGTGTATGTGTGTTCTAGGAACATGTGTGATGACATGTCATAGTCAGTGTGTATGAGATACAAGGCCTGTGTACGTGTGTTCTAGGAACATGTGTGATGACATGTCATAGTCAGTGTGTATGAGATACAAGGCCTGTGTACGTGTGTTCTAGGAACATGTGTGATGACCTGTCACAGTCAGTGTGTAAGAGATACAAGGCCTGTGTACGTGTGTTCTAGGAACATGTGTGATGACCTGTCACAGTCAGTGTGTAAGAGATACAAGGCCTGTGTACGTGTGTTCTAGGAACATGTGTGATGACCTGTCACAGTCAGTGTGTAAGAGATACAAGGCCTGTGTACGTGTGTTTTAGGAACATGTGTGATGACATGTCACAGTCAGTGTGTAAGAGATACAAGGCCTGTGTACGTGTGTTCTAGGAACATGTGTGATGACCTGTCACAGTCAGTGTGTAAGAGATACAAGGCCTGTGTACGTGTGTTCTAACTTCTAGGAACATGTGTGATGACCTGTCACAGTCAGTGTGTAAGAGATACAAGGCCTGTGTACGTGTGTTCTAACTTCTAGGAACATGTGTGATGACATGTCACAGTCAGTGTGTAAGAGATACAAGGCCTGTGTACGTGTGTTTTAGGAACATGTGTGATGACCTGTCACAGTCAGTGTGTATGAGATACAAGGCCTGTGTACGTGTGTTCAAAAGGAACATGTGTGATGACATGTCACAGTCAGTGTGTAAGAGATACAAGGCCTGTGTACGTGTGTTTTAGGAACATGTGTGATGACCTGTCACAGTCAGTGTGTAAGAGATACAAGGCCTGTGTACGTGTGTTCTAACTTCTAGGAACATGTGTGATGACATGTCACAGTCAGTGTGTAAGAGATACAAGGCCTGTGTACGTGTGTTCTAGGAACATGTGTGATGACCTGTCACAGTCAGTGTGTATGAGATACAAGGCCTGTGTACATGTGTTCTAGGAACATGTGTGATGACCTGTCACAGTCAGTGTGTAAGAGATACAAGGCCTGTGTATGTGTGTTCTAGGAACATGTGTGATGACATGTCATAGTCAGTGTGTATGAGATACAAGGCCTGTGTACGTGTGTTCTAGGAACATGTGTGATGACATGTCACAGTCAGTGTGTATGAGATACAAGGCCTGTGTATGTGTGTTCTAGGAACATGTGTGATGACATGTCACAGTCAGTGTGTAAGAGATACAAGGCCTGTGTATGTGTGTTCTAGGAACATGTGTGATGACATGTCACAGTCAGTGTGTAAGAGATACAAGGCCTGTGTATGTGTGTTCTAGGAACATGTGTGATGACATGTCATAGTCAGTGTGTATGAGATACAAGGCCTGTGTACGTGTGTTCTAGGAACATGTGTGATGACCTGTCACAGTCAGTGTGTAAGAGATACAAGGCCTGTGTACGTGTGTTCTAGGAACATGTGTGATGACCTGTCACAGTCAGTGTGTAAGAGATACAAGGCCTGTGTACGTGTGTTTTAGGAACATGTGTGATGACATGTCACAGTCAGTGTGTAAGAGATACAAGGCCTGTGTACGTGTGTTCTAGGAACATGTGTGATGACCTGTCACAGTCAGTGTGTAAGAGATACAAGGCCTGTGTACATGTGTTCTAGGAACATGTGTGATGACCTGTCACAGTCAGTGTGTATGAGATACAAGCCCTGTGTACGTGTGTTCTAGGAACATGTGTGATGACCTGTCACAGTCAGTGTGTATGAGATACAAGCCCTGTGTACGTGTGTTCTAGGAACATGTGTGATGACATGTCACAGTCAGTGTGTAAGAGATACAAGGCCTGTGTATGTGTGTTCTAGGAACATGTGTGATGACCTGTCACAGTCAGTGTGTAAGAGATACAAGGCCTGTGTACGTGTGTTCTAGGAACATGTGTGATGACATGTCATAGTCAGTGTGTAAGAGATACAAGGCCTGTGTACATGTGTTCTAGGAACATGTGTGATGACCTGTCACAGTCAGTGTGTATGAGATACAAGCCCTGTGTACGTGTGTTCTAGGAACATGTGTGATGACATGTCACAGTCAGTGTGTATGAGATACAAGGCCTGTGTATGTGTGTTCTAGGAACATGTGTGATGACCTGTCACAGTCAGTGTGTATGAGATACAAGCCCTGTGTACGTGTGTTCTAGGAACATGTGTGATGACATGTCACAGTCAGTGTGTATGAGATACAAGGCCTGTGTATGTGTGTTCTAGGAACATGTGTGATGACCTGTCACAGTCAGTGTGTAAGAGATACAAGGCCTGTGTATGTGTGTTCTAGGAACATGTGTGATGACCTGTCACAGTCAGTGTGTACGAGATACAAGGTCTGTGTATGTGTGTTCTAGGAACATGTGTGATGACCTGTCACAGTCAGTGTGTATGAGATACAAGCCCTGTGTACGTGTGTTCTAGGAACATGTGTGATGACATGTCACAGTCAGTGTGTATGAGATACAAGGCCTGTGTATGTGTGTTCTAGGAACATGTGTGATGACCTGTCACAGTCAGTGTGTATGAGATACAAGCCCTGTGTACGTGTGTTCTAGGAACATGTGTGATGACATGTCACAGTCAGTGTGTATGAGATACAAGGCCTGTGTATGTGTGTTCTAGGAACATGTGTGATGACCTGTCACAGTCAGTGTGTAAGAGATACAAGGCCTGTGTATGTGTGTTCTAGGAACATGTGTGATGACCTGTCACAGTCAGTGTGTAAGAGATACAAGGCCTGTGTATGTGTGTTCTAGGAACATGTGTGATGACATGTCATAGTCAGTGTGTATGAGATACAAGGCCTGTGTATGTGTGTTCTAGGAACATGTGTGATGACATGTCACAGTCAGTGTGTAAGAGATACAAGGCCTGTGTACGTGTGTTCTAGGAACATGTGTGATGACATGTCACAGTCAGTGTGTACGAGATACAAGGCCTGTGTATGTGTGTTCTAGGAACATGTGTGATGACCTGTCACAGTCAGTGTGTAAGAGATACAAGGCCTGTGTACGTGTGTTCTAGGAACATGTGTGATGACATGTCACAGTCAGTGTGTAAGAGATACAAGGCCTGTGTACGTGTGTTCTAGGAACATGTGTGATGACATGTCACAGTCAGTGTGTATGAGATACAAGGCCTGTGTATGTGTGTTCTAGGAACATGTGTGATGACCTGTCACAGTCAGTGTGTAAGAGATACAAGGCCTGTGTACGTGTGTTCTAGGAACATGTGTGATGACCTGTCACAGTCAGTGTGTAAGAGATACAAGGCCTGTGTACGTGTGTTCTAGGAACATGTGTGATGACATGTCACAGTCAGTGTGTATGAGATACAAGGCCTGTGTACGTGTGTTCTAGGAACATGTGTGATGACATGTCAAAGTCAGTGTGTAAGAGATACAAGGCCTGTGTATGTGTGTTCTAGGAACATGTGTGATGACCTGTCACAGTCAGTGTGTAAGAGATACAAGGCCTGTGTACGTGTGTTCTAGGAACATGTGTGATGACATGTCACAGTCAGTGTGTAAGAGATACAAGGCCTGTGTACGTGTGTTCTAGGAACATGTGTGATGACATGTCACAGTCAGTGTGTAAGAGATACAAGGCCTGTGTACGTGTGTTCTAGGAACATGTGTGATGACCTGTCACAGTCAGTGTGTAAGAGATACAAGCCCTGTGTACGTGTGTTCTAGGAACATGTGTGATGACCTGTCACAGTCAGTGTGTAAGAGATACAAGGCCTGTGTATGTGTGTTCTAGGAACATGTGTGATGACCTGTCATAGTCAGTGTGTACGAGATACAAGGTCTGTGTATGTGTGTTCTAGGAACATGTGTGATGACATGTCACAGTCAGTGTGTATGAGATACAAGGCCTGTGTATGTGTGTTCTAGGAACATGTGTGATGACATGTCATAGTCAGTGTGTATGAGATACAAGGCCTGTGTATGTGTGTTCTAGGAACATGTGTGATGACATGTCACAGTCAGTGTGTATGAGATACAAGGCCTGTGTATGTGTGTTCTAGGAACATGTTTGATGACATGTCACAGTCAGTGTGTAAGAGATACAAGGCCTGTGTATGTGTGTTCTAGGAACATGTGTGATGACATGTCACAGTCAGTGTGTAAGAGATACAAGGCCTGTGTATGTGTGTTCTAGGAACATGTGTGATGACATGTCACAGTCAGTGTGTAAGAGATACAAGGCCTGTGTACTTGTGTTCTAGGAACCTGTGTGATGACCTGTCACAGTCAGTGTGTAAGAGATACAAGGCCTGTGTACGTGTGTTCTAGGAACATGTGTGATGACATGTCACAGTCAGTGTGTAAGAGATACAAGGCCTGTGTACGTGTGTTCTAGGAACATGTGTGATGACCTGTCACAGTCAGTGTGTAAGAGATACAAGGCCTGTGTACGTGTGTTCTAGGAACATGTGTGATGACCTGTCACAGTCAGTGTGTAAGAGATACAAGGCCTGTGTATGTGTGTTCTAGGAACATGTGTGATGACATGTCACAGTCAGTGTGTAAGAGATACAAGCCCTGTGTACGTGTGTTTTAGGAACATGTGTGATGACCTGTCACAGTCAGTGTGTATGAGATACAAGCCCTGTGTACGTGTGTTCTAGGAACATGTGTGTTGACATGTCACAGTCAGTGTGTAAGAGATACAAGGCCTGTGTACGTGTGTTCTAGGAACATGTGTGATGACCTGTCACAGTCAGTGTGTAAGAGATACAAGGGCCCCTGTGTACGTGTGTTCTAGGAACATGTGTGATGACATGTCACAGTCAGTGTGTATGAGATACAAGGCCTGTGTACGTGTGTTCTAGGAACATGTGTGATGACATGTCACAGTCAGTGTGTAAGAGATACAAGGCCTGTGTACGTGTGTTCTAGGAACATGTGTGATGACCTGTCACAGTCAGTGTGTATGAGATACAAGCCCTGTGTACGTGTGTTCTAGGAACATGTGTGTTGACATGTCACAGTCAGTGTGTAAGAGATACAAGGCCTGTGTACGTGTGTTCTAGGAACATGTGTGATGACCTGTCACAGTCAGTGTGTAAGAGATACAAGGCCTGTGTACGTGTGTTCTAGGAACATGTGTGATGACATGTCACAGTCAGTGTGTATGAGATACAAGGCCTGTGTACGTGTGTTCTAGGAACATGTGTGATGACCTGTCACAGTCAGTGTGTATGAGATACAAGGCCTGTGTATGTGTGTTCTAGGAACATGTGTGATGACATGTCACAGTCAGTGTGTATGAGATACAAGGCCTGTGTACGTGTGTTCTAGGAACATGTGTGATGACATGTCACAGTCAGTGTGTATGAGATACAAGGCCTGTGTACGTGTGTTCTAGGAACATGTGTGATGACATGTCACAGTCAGTGTGTATGAGATACAAGGCCTGTGTATGTGTGTTCTAGGAACATGTGTGATGACATGTCACAGTCAGTGTGTATGAGATACAAGGCCTGTGTACGTGTGTTCTAGGAACATGTGTGATGACCTGTCACAGTCAGTGTGTATGAGATACAAGGCCTGTGTACGTGTGTTCTAGGAACATGTGTGATGACATGTCACAGTCAGTGTGTATGAGATACAAGGCCTGTGTATGTGTGTTCTAGGAACATGTGTGATGACCTGTCACAGTCAGTGTGTAAGAGATACAAGGCCTGTGTACGTGTGTTCTAGGAACATGTGTGATGACCTGTCACAGTCAGTGTGTATGAGATACAAGCCCTGTGTACGTGTGTTCTAGGAACATGTGTGATGACCTGTCACAGTCAGTGTGTAAGAGATACAAGGCCTGTGTACGTGTGTTCTAGGAACATGTGTGATGACATGTCACAGTCAGTGTGTAAGAGATACAAGGCCTGTGTATGTGTGTTCTAGGAACATGTGTGATGACCTGTCACAGTCAGTGTGTAAGAGATACAAGGCATGTGTACGTGTGTTCTAGGAACATGTGTGATGACCTGTCACAGTCAGTGTGTATGAGATACAAGGCCTGTGTATGTGTGTTCTAGGAACATGTGTGATGACATGTCACAGTCAGTGTGTAAGAGATACAAGGCCTGTGTATGTGTGTTCTAGGAACATGTGTGATGACCTGTCACAGTCAGTGTGTAAGAGATACAAGGCATGTGTACGTGTGTTCTAGGAACATGTGTGATGACCTGTCACAGTCAGTGTGTATGAGATACAAGGCCTGTGTATGTTTGTTCTAGGAACATGTGTGATGACATGTCACAGTCTGTGTGTATGAGATACAAGGCATGTGTACGTGTGTTCTAGGAACATGTGTGATGACATGTCACAGTCAGTGTGTAAGAGATACAAGGCATGTGTACGTGTGTTCTAGGAACATGTGTGATGACATGTCACAGTCAGTGTGTAAGAGATACAAGGCCTGTGTATGTGTGTTCTAGGAACATGTGTGATGACCTGTCACAGTCAGTGTGTAAGAGATACAAGGCATGTGTACGTGTGTTCTAGGAACATGTGTGATGACCTGTCACAGTCAGTGTGTATGAGATACAAGGCCTGTGTATGTTTGTTCTAGGAACATGTGTGATGACCTGTCACAGTCTGTGTGTATGAGATACAAGGCCTGTATACGTGTGTTCTAGGAACATGTTTTATGACCTGTCACAGTCAGTGTGTATGAGATACAAGGCCTGTGTACGTGTGTTCTAGGAACATGTTTGATGACCTGTCACAGTCAGTGTGTAAGAGATACAAGGCCTGTGTACGTGTGTTCTAGGAACATGTGTGATGACATGTCACAGTCAGTGTGTATGAGATACAAGGCCTGTGTATGTGTGTTCTAGGAACATGTGTGATGACCTGTCACAGTCAGTGTGTAAGAGATACAAGGCCTGTGTATGTGTGTTCTAGGAACATGTTTGATGACCTGTCACAGTCAGTGTGTAAGAGATACAAGGCCTGTGTACGTGTGTTCTAGGAACATGTGTGATGACCTGTCACAGTCAGTGTGTAAGAGATACAAGGCCTGTGTACGTGTGTTCTAGGAACATGTGTGATGACCTGTCACAGTCAGTGTGTAAGAGATACAAGGCCTGTGTACGTGTGTTCTAGGAACATGTTTGATGACCTGTCACAGTCAGTGTGTAAGAGATACAAGGCCTGTGTACGTGTGTTCTAGGAACATGTGTGATGACCTGTCACAGTCAGTGTGTAAGAGATACAAGGCCTGTGTACGTGTGTTCTAGGAACATGTGTGATGACCTGTCACAGTCAGTGTGTATGAGATACAAGGCCTGTGTATGTTTGTTCTAGGAACATGTGTGATGACCTGTCACAGTCTGTGTGTATGAGATACAAGGCCTGTATACGTGTGTTCTAGGAACATGTTTTATGACCTGTCACAGTCAGTGTGTATGAGATACAAGGCCTGTGTACGTGTGTTCTAGGAACATGTTTGATGACCTGTCACAGTCAGTGTGTAAGAGATACAAGGCCTGTGTACGTGTGTTCTAGGAACATGTGTGATGACATGTCACAGTCAGTGTGTATGAGATACAAGGCCTGTGTATGTGTGTTCTAGGAACATGTGTGATGACCTGTAACAGTCAGTGTGTAAGAGATACAAGGCCTGTGTACGTGTGTTCTAGGAACATGTTTGATGACCTGTCACAGTCAGTGTGTAAGAGATACAAGGCCTGTGTACGTGTGTTCTAGGAACACGTGTGATGACCTGTCACAGTCAGTGTGTAAGAGATACAAGGCCTGTGTACGTGTGTTCTAGGAACATGTGTGATGACCTGTCACAGTCAGTGTGTAAGAGATACAAGGCCTGTGTACGTGTGTTCTAGGAACATGTTTGATGACCTGTCACAGTCAGTGTGTAAGAGATACAAGGCCTGTGTACATGTGTTCTAGGACGCCGTGTCACGCGGCAGCCTACCATAACCACTGTGAGAGTCTACAACTACTACTCAACAACAGCAGTGAAGTCGACAGTCGTGACGACCGGGGACGCACTCCGCTCATGTTTGCAGCAATGAACGGGCAATGTGGAAGTCTGGGTAGGTCACAGAGGTCACGAGTAGCGGCTCATTCAGTGCCGTTAAAAAACAATGTAAATTTTGTGCAAAGTCTGTTCAGCACAAGAAGTTGAAACGTGGCAGGTAGCTGTTGTGAATTATGTCAGGATTTGTTTTGGTAGAGTGAATTATAGTTGGTGTTGTCGTTGTGAAATACTGTATCAGACAGTTGCGTTATCTGTTGTCAGGTGCCAGTTCTCTACTGACTGATGACAGGTCTGTGCTGTGTGAACCATGTCTTTGTGAACACTTCAGAGTGTTCTCTAACAGACAATAAGATGTTATGGTCCCATCCCAGCAAGTCAGCTTTATTGTGGTTTGACTGCTGAGTCATTGTGATATTATGGTCTGACCCCAAACAAGTCATTGTGAAACTGTGACCTGACCCCAGCAAGTCTGTGCTATGACCTAAGCTCTCCGTGTCTTTAGAATGTTGTGGCCCAGCCACAGCAATGTATCCTTGTCTCGGCCTCATTCACAGTGCTCACTAGATGAATCTGAACGACTTTGTTTGTAGAGCTACTTCTCGACAACGGAGCTGAGCTGTGTGCGTCGGACAATGAAAAGAATATGGCTCTACACCATGCCTGTATCAATGTTAGTATCTCATGAGAGTATCACACACTTCTTAAATCATGTCTGTATCAGTGTTAGTATCTCTTGAGAGTATCACAGACACTTCTTACACCACACCTGTATCAGTGTTAGTATCTCTTGAGAGTATCACAGACACTTCTTACACCACACCTGTATCAGTGTTAGTAACTCTTGAGAGTATCACAGACACTTCTTACACCACACCTGTATCAGTGTTAGTATCTCTTGAGAGTATCACATACACTTCTTACACCACACCTGTATCAGTGTTAGTAACTCTTGAGAGTATCACAGACACTTCTTACACCACACCTGTATCAGTGTTAGTAACTCTTGAGAGTATCACATACACTTCTTACACCACACCTGTATCAATGTTAGTATCTCTTGAGAGTATCACAGACACTTCTTACACCACACCTGTATCAGTGTTAGTATCTCTTGAGAGTATCACAGACACTTCTTACACCACACCTGTATCAGTGTTAGTATCTCTTGAGAGTATCACAGACACTTCTTACACCACACCTGTATCAGTGTTAGTATCTCTTGAGAGCATCACAGACACTTCTTACATCACACCTGTATCAGTGTTAGTAACTCTTGAGAGTATCACAGACACTTCTTACACCACACCTGTATCAGTGTTAGTATCTCTTGAGAGTATCACAGACACTTCTTACATCATGCCTGTATCAAAGGTGCTATGATGTATGGGCATTCATTGAATCATATTTCTTGATTAAACATTAAATATCTAGTCATGCAGTGGTAAAAATCTAAATTTTTGGAAAGGCGTACAATTGTAGATATTATTTTGTATACGATACTATTGTGTAAATAATGTTTGTGAATGTTGCCGCTGTGAATAACTGCAGACTATTCACTGGTTGCCATGGTAATGTTTGCAGAAACACGACAGCGTTGCTCTGCTTTTGCTGGACAAAATAGAAGACAGTGACGTTGTGAACTCAGCCAATGCCGAGCTAAAGACGTATGTAGTTTCATGACTTGTGTGACTTCAAGTGATTATTTATTTTAGACATTATTATGTTTATGCCAAGGAATCTTTCACTTACTAACCCCAAACAGAACCTGGACCTGTCAAGTTGTTATCGTTTGGTAACCTTCCATTTTGTGTTTTTCTTTTAATTACGTACATATGTTTTTGATCTGGTTTTGTGTCGTGTAAATTCCAGTAGTAAAAATAATACCTATTTTTTCAACACTAAATCAGATGACATTCCATTGTCAGAGATGAATTTGGGCGTTAAATTAGAGTTTAGAAAGAGGTATATCATTAAGTATGCTTGAAAAAAGAGCTACGAGAGTATTACGCTCAACCACAAACAATGACTTCTACGTGCCGCCATCTCGCAGCCGATACGGTGATATAATGTTCTCAGTAGCAGGTCCACGACTGTGAAACTCTCTCCCTGCCGAGATAAAGAAAAACTCTTGCATCGTGACTTTTAAAAGACTACTGAAAACCCCCCTATTCCGGGCTGTGTATGAAGTATAAACACCTGTCAGTTTATTTAATTTTTATTTTATTTTACCTATTTATTATCTTGTACATGTTTTACATTTATTTTACATAATGTCATACTCATTATTTTATTATCAATATACCATTTATTTTAATAATTATCTTCAGCTAACTTATTTATTTTATTATTTATTTCTATTACTTTTTATAAATATTTTATGTATTTTATTTACCTTAACAAACTTAATATTATAATTCTCATGTATACATACTCATGTACAGCGCCTCCGAATGGATATTTCCAGATTTGTGGCGCTTTATAAATGTTCTTATTATTATTATTATTATTATAAGATTGTAAATAACATTGTGATACATGAGACAGTTGACTGAGGGATAGAACGTTGAGACCCGTGTGTTTTGTTCTAGACCTCTACACTGGGCCGCGGGCAATGGCATGGTGTCAACTGTACAGCTACTTCTAGAGAAGGGGTCCAGCATACTCGCACGTGACGAAAATGGTGTGTAGCATATTGTTTTATTCTGTCTGTGTGTCACATGTAGATTAGGTGGTCACGAATGAAAACAATAAAATAATAATATGTTCTTCATTTTTATAGTGTAAGTGCCATTTTAGTCAAACATATGTTTGCTTTTTTGTTCTTTGAATATGTAGTTTTTGCTGGGTGACAAGTTCCGTTTTGGCATATCAGATCATACTTCAAAATATACATTTTGTTTATGAAATAATACAATTCACATTGAAATCTTAGTAGATTGTTTGTGAGCATAGCCTTCACTAGCCAGTTAAAACCATCAGAATTGGTAACTTATGTGATAGTTGTCATTATTTATTGGGACACATATTCCAGGTTACACACCAGCACTCAGTTGTGCGGCCAACAGCCGTGTAGCAGAATGCCTTGCGATGATCCTCTGTCGACTCATTCCACAGTCGTCCATTGGACTACTCAAGTGTCCAGGGCAAATCAACAGCAACACCGTCACACTAGGTGGGTGGTGTCACATGAAATGTTCTCTCCCTCACACGTTAATCACTTAGATTTTGTAGAGGAATCTCGTGATATAAAACAAACAACGAATAGGAGTACAATGTTGACAGGTCCTTGCACTTCAAAGGAGTATGGCAAATATAATGTAGTCATTGATTCATTGACTTGTAGGTAAATTGACCTCCGTATGTAAAACTATAGCAGCATTGATATTATGTTTGTTGAATTTACTATTTATCCTAATTATAGCCTTGCAAGCATAACTGATATAATATCACTGAAAATAGTTATATTCACTGTGTTGTTGGCAGTGTACACATTATAATACATGTGTACACATTACACTACATGTGTACACATTACAATTCATGTGTACACATTATAATACCTGTGGTAGTTAGAACAGTGGATGCATTGAAAAAGTTGATGATTTAGATTTCCATAGCCGGACATTTATTTAATCAAAGGTTCTTTACCCCCTTGTCAGCCATAGATCAGCAAGTGAACCCAGCCAGAAATAATAGTTTCAAACTATACTATATCTGTTTAATAGTGCTTATCATCCTTTGTCTTTTAGCACATCTATCTATTTTATTTGTTGAAATTGTTTGCATTTTTGGCAAGAATTTGAGTCAGTGAGCTCAGCTATTACAAGCAAAGAAGTCTGTTTATTTTGATACTATTTTAGTGGCTCATTCAACATTTCAAATGTTATGAAGTGGTGTTACAAATGACATTTTTAGTATCGTTTTCTTCTTTGTTCAGTGATAATATATAATCACAAAGAGTTGTATAAACTAAATGTGCTATTACAGTATGACATTGTTATGAACGGTACGTAATGTTGACAGTGCGATGTTGTTACATTGCAGATTGTAATCAAATGCTAAACACAGATGCAAGTCCACAGGAGTCACGTGACCAGTCATCAGTACAGAGTTCAGACTCTGAGTTCTACTGAGTCTACATTCCTCCGTGTAGAGTTCTGACTCAAGAATTCTGCTGAATTGTTAATCCTCAGTATACAGTTCAAACGTACAGTTCTGCCAAGGGACCATCTCAAAAGAGGCCAACATTGCGAATGTATCAGTGTTTGAAGGGGTTGTATCACGAGGCAGTCAATACTTACTAGGATAATTTCATGTTTTCTTGAAAATTGTATTGTAGACACTCAGGTTCTACATCAAACTCTCTCCTGATCTTGTTTACAAATGCAGTTATATTGAAAAATAATTAATAACGTTTTGCAACGAAACATTTAATCCGAAGATGTTTTCTACAGCAGAATTGAGGTAATGACCATTGTGATTCTGTGGCAACGTGTGCGGAGACGGGTGTTTACTGCACTCACTAGGAATATACACATTACACGACAACACGGGTAAACTGTTGCACTGGGTGTTGATAGTCATTATGATGTCAGTGGTGAGTAGAACAATAATTTGTGTTACCCCAGTATATCATCATGATGTCTTTCCCCTACTATGTCATTACGATGTTGAAGAAAAATAGGACATATTAGTTGCCTTACCCCACTGTTATCATTATGATGTTGGCGGTAAGTAGGACTGTATATTAGTTGTCTTACCCCATGAATGTATGGAAGAGAGAATTCCAGAATATTTGATGTGAATATTTGGTGAGCCAGATACTTTTAATGTGCCAATTTAAATGCACCATGTAAGTATGCAATTCAGCCCATGCCAGAGCATTCAACAAACTGGTGAACTGGAATTGTTGAGGTTTAAGGGAGAAACTGGGGAATTGGAATTAGTGCAACTTGACGTAAAAAGAATTGATCCTACTGTGTAGGATTTATGGAGACGATTAGTTTACACATTAGGCAGTTTTCAATATTTTTCTGTTTTCATGTGTATATGTAGGCAGATTTGTAACAAACCCTAACGTGGTCCTATGGTTGAGGCAAACTCAAGGAATGTGGGAAGATGATATATATATAACCCATGCTGTGATATTTGACCCTACTGTTGAACCTTTGTGAAACACTAACTGGTCAGAATATAATTTATCTTACTTGAGTAATTCACTGTTGTAATTGGTTAAGAAGTGGTCCAGAGAATTGTGCTGTAATAGAACATGTTCTTAAAATTACATCTTGGTGACTTGAATCACAGAGTTTACATGAAGCAGAACACAAATAGTTGGTTTGTGCATTTGTAGTATGTCAGGCCGGTTTTGCTTTCGGATAGTTCCTCTAGGTGTCTTGTCCTATAAGTTGTCCTGTAATCGGGGTGTGTGTCGTACAGATGTGTTGCTGTGTCCTTGCGTTACATGTCCTGAATCAGTGAACCTTATAAGACCATTTCGAATGCGACACTCCTGTTTCATATAGGGACACTTAAAGATGTGACATCTTGTGATAGAGTGAAGACTTCTCTGTGTTCTACCTCACTTTTTTCAACTTATCGAATTTGTCTGACTTCATTTAAAGGACACCTTACTTTGATTTTCTGCCATTTTGTAATTTTTGGAAAGTGCATCTTTGTCAGAAGATGTGTGTGTTTTTGAACTTTGGTGCTGCTTCGATTGGTTCATCAGCATACCAAATATGAAATACAGATTCCTAGATACAGTGCAGACAGGTTACTGCTCAGTTACAAATTAAATTATCAGTTGGTCTACTATTCAATTAATGGTAGTTTTTTTTTTGGATACTTGTCCAGTGTTGGGTATTGACAGATCATACAGCTTTTCTCATTTGTTTTGTTTATTGTATAGTGTGAAGATATATTGTTAAAAAAACCTTTACATTTTGCCCAAACCAAAGAACACTTAAACCCACAACAATGAACACTTATACCACATCAAAGGAACAGTTATTAGTAATATCCATATAAATAAACAGACCCAGCAGGATGTATGATAAAACATGTAAAACACAGTAATTAACAGATGTTAAAAACAATGGGCACTTGTACCCAGGTTAGTGAACACTTAGCGGCACAAGCAATAACCACAACAGTGAACACTTAACTCCAAGCAGTAACCACAGCAGTAAACACTTCCCCAAACAGTAACCACAGTTATGAACATGTAAACCACAGCAGTGAACACTAATCCTAGAATAGTGGGTATTTATGCCACAGCAATTAACCCTTATGCCGACACCAATGATTTCACCTTTATTGTCAATGTGATGGAGTCTTGGTTAGTTCTGAGTCTCCACTTAAACCGAGTGCCTTTTTCTTGCATGTCAACTTGCCGATGACGAAAAACGACAAAACAGCTGACGTAGTTGTGACTACGGGAGATGAGGGTGACTGTTAGCGTGTTGTTATCTTTTTGTCAGAAATAATGTATTTGTTAACTTGTTGTAAATATCTATGACACCTTCATATCTCTAATGTGACATAGTCATAGATTATCTATTACCATGATGACATTTGATTGGAACGTCATTAAAATATGAATACGAATGGATGAATTAGTTTATCTGTATCTGTTTGCACCTAGAAGCATATTGCCTTGACTGCACTGGCTGATGTGTGCGCGCGTGTCTACGTGTGTGCTTGCGCGCGTGCGTGTGTTTAGCGTCAGACTAGTCGACTTACGAATCTGCGTGCGTGTGCGAACACTTGAGTGCATGTGTATATTTGCATTCATTCGATAGGTTCTGTGCGTGTGTACGTATCGATTTAAACATTAAAATAATATGTGGGTGGGCAAGGGAGGTAGTGTGTGTGCGTGTGTGTGTGTGTGTGTGTGTGTGTGCGTGCGTGCGTGCGTGCGTGCGTGCGTGCGTGCGTGCGTGCCGTCGACGTCTGCAGTGAATGATCGGCTGCTTTGCTTTTAGTTTCTAGCACATAAGCAACCAAAACACAAAACAGTCAGAGATATAATTTTTTTTTATTTACAGAGACAAATTAATAATTTTAAATCTATAGCTTTTCACCAACACAGAACATGCAAATGAATTCATGGCGTTTGGTGACAGTTTCTTACTGTACGTCGGTTAGAATCGACCAAATCTTTTACCTAGATGCGTGAGTGTGAGCTTGGTTTGAAGTGATTTAAGTGCAACAAAAATTACATTATTAGTTATCTGTTTAGGCGCCGCAACAACATGGATTATCGGACGTTTTGGTTTTATCGTAAAATTATATTGTCTATAATATAGACTATAGACCTTAGCGGTGGCAGTTCATATGAAATACTTTATAGACATGGGCACCGACGTGAACAATGATCAGTGTCCATCGGTCTGCTTCGTCATGTCTGGACTTTGGTGCATAAGACGCATTGTGAGAAAACGACAATTTTCTACATGTTTAGTAACAATGCTGCCAACACAGTGCGTCAATCCGCCGTAATATCTGGTATGTGCGCGAGTCTGTTCCCCCCCCCGATTATTTACCAATGCCTCCTGCAAACCGCCATGTTGCTTCTCCTTGACTGGTAAACACGTCTGGCGTATTTCCTCGGTTGTATAGCTTTTTTCTTGACGTTGTCTTTTGACGACTGATTTTCCGTTTATCTTTATGTGTCCATATAGGCGCGATTTGTGCCAGTCGCAAGCGCAACGATGCATGTTACTGCGCCGTGCACATGGAATGAGCGATAAACAGTTTCTTTATGCCGACCGCGCTGTCTTTTCGACCTCAAAAGTCTGCTAAGACGCGCTGTTTATAAAACATAAATATGCGCAAGATTATGTTAAATGATTGAATTAACAAAATAAAGTGTCAAATGTTGGCAAAGATACATTTATGATGGCAAAACTGAGGTGGGTCCGAATTATGCATAAGTGTCTCCATATATAATATCGTTGACGTTGTTGTCTTCTTGTTGGTACGGTAGTGTAGTATTTAGAACAACCGCCTGGCATACCAGCATTCTTATTTCAAAACTCGCGTCGGCGATGGCCATCGGTCACGGTACAATTCCTCTAAAACCTGACTCAACATTGGGATCTGTATATCCCGAGATCACGTTTAGATCCGTCCTCCATCCATATACTGTAATAACATATTACAAAGCCCTAGCCAGCGTATCGCAATAGGATTTTCTTAGAGCCTTTTCAAAACGTTTTTACCATCTGTTTTCGATGTGTATGTGATCGGAATGTCATTCTACATCACTTACGGTACAAAGAAGTCGGATATTATGTTTTAATTGTGTTTTAATGCAATTTAATGCCGTCGAGTCGACGTAAATAAGCCGATGTCACAGGGCGCGAGCGGTTGGCGCATGCCAGACGCGTGTGCATTGCGAACTCGAAATAAAATGCAATTAGCAATATTTTAATAAGTTTAAGCTTAAAACAAATAAATCTGCATTATATAGAATAACAATTAATAATGTAGCCTTTGCGGCTTTAATGCGTCTGGCACTAATCGTTCGCGCCCTGTGAGTGTGACATCGGCTTATTTACGTCGACTCGACGACATTAGATTGCTCTAAAACACATTACAAATATCTGAATTCTTTGCACACACACACGCACGCACGCACGCACGCACGCACACACACAGACACACACACACACACACCGAAATAAGATGATGAAAATGTTTTGAAAAGGCCCTAAATGTACAGTCCCCAGGCGGCGCGCAACCACTGTTTCTTTTACAAACAGAACGATTTAAATGTGAGCGCGTGTTTGTACTCGTGGATAGCTCGTTTAAATAAAGTTGTCCCTTTGTTCAGTTGTCGTCGGTGAAACGCTGGCGACACATGATCAATGGGAGACAATAAATACCTGCAGATGGTTTGTGCGTAAATATAACAACAATAGACGGCTACCACTGTTATTGTGTGGCGCCATCGTAAAATCTCGGTGACAATGCATAAAGTGTTGTGCACAATATAAGCAGTTGTATGTTCTTGCGATCACTATAAACACAATATGTCAAACCTTCACTTATGATTTAGAAAGTAAAACATGCGCCAGTGCGTCATTAGTCGTCGCGAAACTAAAACATTATGAACGAGGGTTCACTTGCTCTCGCTTTATATAAAATTATATGTATGTGTAGATTAGGGGAAGGGCGGGTAGAGTGGGCCCCCTCTTCTACAGCATTCCTAGTATGCAGTGCAGTCAAAGCAACGGTAGTAGTTTATAATTTTATAGACCCTCCAAGGGACATCATTCAATATCCTATTTGCTTCTTTGTTGCGAATGCAAAGCGGTGAGATGTGTGTTTTAGGTACTTTTCTTAAACTAATTGATTTACCTTAAAAAAACCACCTTTTCATAAATTGTCAGGGTACATAACTGTAAATGTGGACCATGGAGCAATAGGCCATAGTTAGTTGAATGAGCAATTTCAGTTTAAAGTGAATAAACGCATTAATCCCAAATTGGCATCCGGCCGATAATCTACGGCCGATAATCTACTGTCACCAACGTGGGCCCCATGGGGCTGCAGTTCGACAAGCTACAGAGGGACGACCTGGATCACTACAGGCAGCCCTTATAGGAAAGACGGCAAGGCCACGGAAAGACTGGTAACGTACCTACAACAAACCGGTTCAAAGGCGAGAGGGCACCAAAAAAAGCTGAGAACATAAAAAAAGACACAGAAGGAAGAGGGTGACACTACGCCTAGTCTGTGTTCGGATTTATGTTCCAACAGCAGAATATGAGAAAGCTGGATGTACTGCGGGGAGTGTGGCCGGTGGACACACTGTGTATATATGAACGTGGCGGGTTTATGTGCGAGATTTGCGCCAACGATTAAGTGGCCTGGCATAGCGTTGTGAGGGGCCACTTTGGCCTCCACATTTTACAAAATAATAAAGTGGGTTTCTTTTCAAAACTCGTCTAACGTATTATATTAAGTAAGATACAGCAACTAGACTGTGCATGTACTTAGTTAATATACATAGCTAGGTATCATTTTTGTACATCGGCGCTGTCACTTGTCGATCGGCGCTTAAGGGGCCTACATTACCCGCCCTTCCCCTATGTAATATATATATATAATATATATATATATATAATATTTTTGTTATATAATTATATACATATATGTACATACATACCTATGTATACGTACATACATGCATACGTATGCATGCATTCATAAATATATACACGCACATTGATATTCACAAGCTGAACTCTTATGACCTTTTTAAAATGCATTGTCTTTCAACAATGACAAAGTTGACCGTGTAACGTTTTCAAGATGCTTTACGTAATTTAGCACTATGTATCGATGTGTCGCAGTATTTCATTATGTCCTCTCAACTCGTCACGTGTGACAATATGGCCAGTACCGTCAGGTCGTTATCACAAAAATGTTGCATCACTCCTGGAATGTCCAGCGAATCAGTTTGTATTTACTTCACCTGGTTTTGCCAATTCACTTGGAGCGTTCGGTCCGGTCATGATCCACCTGCTGGCGTTAATCGCACTGACTGTCTGCAGTCGGACTGTCCAGTCCTGCTGGACAACGTCCGGCAATGTTTCGCCGTCTCCAGACACGACGTCACAAATGAATGAAATTAGTATGATAAATACATATACTTACTTACTTACTTATGCCTGTTTGCTCGCTGGGAGCATAGGCCATCGACCAAGGAACGCCACCGTTTTCTGTCCGTGGCCATCTTCTCCATTTCTCTCCTGGTGTATCCCATCTCCTTCGTTTCTTTTTCCGTGTCTCTTTGCCAGGTGTTTCGTGGCCTACCTCTTCGTCTCTTCCCTGGGGGGTTCCATGTGATGGCTTGACGGGTGATGGTGTTTGGTGGTTTCCTGAGTGTATGTCCTATCCACCTCCATTTTCTCTTCTTTATTTCATTTTCTTTGGGTAGTTGCTTGGTCATTTTCCAGAGTGTAGTGTTGGATATCTTGTCTGTCCACTTCAGGTGTAGGATTCTACGCAGGCATTTGTTGATGAAGGTCTGAATTCTTTTTAGTGTCCTCTGTGTACTTCGCCATGTCTCCGATCCATAGAGTAAAACTGCCTTGACATTTGAATTGAATTTTCTCAGTTTGGTGTTAGTTTTAATTTGTTTTGCTCTCCAAATTTTTCTCAACATGATGAATGCAACTCTTGCTTTCTGTATCCTTGCTTTGACGTCTTCTGCTGTGCCTCCATGTTTGTTGATTGTACTGCCCAGGTATGTGAATGAGTCTGTCTCTTCCAGTGGCTCTCCGTTCATTGTAATGTGGTTGTTGTTCTTTGTGTTGGCTTTCATAATCCTTGTCCTGCTTCTGTTGATGTTGAGTCCTAGCTGTGTTGACACTGTGTTTAGTAGCTCTGTTTTTCCTGCATTTGTTGATGGCTGTGTGAGAGAAGAGCGAGGTCATCCGCAAAGTCCAGGTCCTCCAACTGGCTCCAAGGTGTCCACTGGATCCCATTTCTTCTATATTTTGTAGTCTTTTTCATGATCCAGTCTATGGCGAGTAGGAATAAGAATGGTGACAGAAGACATCCTTGCCTCACTCCTGTCTTCACCATGAAGGAGTCTGTAAGTTGTCCTGCATGAATGACCCTGCATGCCATATCTTCGTAACTATTTCTTATCAGAGATATAAGTTTATTCGGTATCCCGTAGTGCTGTAGAAGCTTCCACAGTGTATCTCTGTCGAGGCTATCAAATGCCTTCTCGTAGTCTACAAAGTTTATGTACAGGGATGAGTCCCATTCCATGGATTGTTCAACAATGATTCGCAGTGTTGTTATTTGGTCGGTGCATGATCTGTCTTTGCGGAAGCCAGCTTGGTGGTCTCTGAGCTTGGCATCCACCCCTGTCTTCAGTCTGTCCAAGATGACTCTGTTGAGGACCTTTCCGGGTACTGATAGGAGCATTATCCCTCTGTAGTTATTACAATCTTGCATATCTCCTTTCTTTGGGAGCTTCACGATGTATCCTTCTTTCCATTCAGTTGGTATTTCTTCTTGCTCCCATATCTTCCCCAATAGATCATGCAGTATCTCTGTGGAGGTCTCTATGTCAGCCTTGATTGCCTCGGCAGGAATTTTGTCTGGGCCTGAAGCTTTCCCTCTCTTCATGTGATGGATGGCTTTCTCAATTTCTGCCTTACTTGGTCTTTCGCAGTTTATCTGGAGTACTTCTTCAGCTGGTGTGATGTCTGGAGGGTTCTGGGGTGGTGGCCGGTTTAGCAGTTCTTCAAAATGTTCCCTCCATCTCTTCAACTGGTCTTCATCACTAGTAAGTACATTGCCATTCTTATCTTTGATAGGTCTGTCTGTACGCTTGTACTTTCCTGCTAATTTTCTTGTTATTTCATACATTTGTTTCATGTTTCCTTGGGCTGATGCATCCTCTGCTTCCTTGGCTAGGTCTTCAATGAAGTTTGCCTTGTCTGTTTTTACGCTGTTCTTGACTGCTCTGTTTGCCTCTGTGTACTCTTCCTGTGCTGTTGCTTTTGCTGCTCTCGTTCGGCTGTTGTTAATTGCACCTTTCTTTTCCTATCTCACTTGCACTTTGTTGAGAGTGTCTGCAGAAATCCAGTCTTTTTGTTGGTATTTCTTCTTTCCCAGAACTTCGCTGAATGTGCTGGTCCACATCTCCTTGATCTGTTGCCATTGTGTGTCTATGTCCATGTTTCCTTCGTCAAGAAGATCTTGTAGGGCTTCATATTTGTTTCTGACTGTAAGTCGGAAGGTCTCTCTTGTCACCCTGTCCTTTAGGAAGTCCACATTGTACTGTGTTCTGGTGCTCCTCTTGACTTCTCTCTTCTTTAGCTTCATCTTCATTCTGGCCAGCACTAGATGGTGGTCTGAGGCTGCATCTGCCCCTCTCTGCACTCTCACATCCTGCATTGATCTTCTGAACTTCTGTCCTATGCAGATATGGTCTATTTGATTTTCTGTTCTGTGGTCTGGTGATACCCAGGTTGCCTTATGAATCTTGCGATGCGGGAACACGCTGCCTCCGATGATCATGTTGTTAAATGCACAAAAGTCAGCCAACATTTCGCCATTTTCATTCATTTTGCCAAGTCCCTGTCTGCCCATGACTTCTTCGTACCCGCTGTTGTCTGATCCAATTTTGGCGTTCAAATCTCCCATGAGTATTGTCATGTCCTTCTCCTTCAGTTTGTCACACAATGTTTGCAGTTTGTTGTAAAAGTCCTCCTTTGTTTCCTCATCCTTGTCGTTTGTGGGTGCGTAGCATTGGAACTGGATGATGTTGAGCTTGATGTTTTCTTTCTTTGTTTTGAACGAGGCATAGATGATCCTTGGTCCCGCCGCTTCCCAGCTAATGAGAGCATTCTGTGCCTCATGTGACAACATGAAGGCCACGCCTTCTGTGTGATGTGCGTCTTCCTCTTCATGCCCCGAGTACAGTATCATTTCTCCCGTATTCAGTCTGACTTGCCCCGAGTGTGTCCACATCGTTTCATATAGCCCTAATACTGTGATGTTGTAGGCACGTCGTTCCCTTGCTATTTGGGCTGCTTTGTTTGCTTCGAACACGGTTCTCACGTTCCATGTTCCGATTTTTGATATTTTCTTGGAAGACAAGAAGGGTATCGGCGATGTAGCTTCCTTACGGCTTTCACTGCATGGCGTCATACTCTCCCCAGGAGGCCCTCCCTCTCCCAAGTTCAGTAGTTCCTTTGGTCGATGTTTTCGTAACAATCTGTTTTTTACGGGAAAGGGTTGTTAGCCCTTTGCCCAACCCTCCTCTTTTCTCAGTCGGGCTTGGGACCGTCCATGGCAGAGTTGATAATGTCCAGCGAATCAGTTTTTATTTACTTCACCTGGTTTTGCCAATTCACTTGGAGCGTTCGGTCCGGTCATGATCCACCTGCTGGCGTTAATCACACTGACTGTCTGCAGTCGGACTGTCCAGTCCTGCTGGACAACGTCCGGCAATGTTTCGCCAAAATGAATTAAATTAGTATGATAAATACATATATGAAGAAGAAAACAAACGCGTTCTGCCTATAGAGACGTTTCCTGCATCGAGATGTATTGTATTGCGTACTAGCCACACAAGGAAACTCTGTACAGGAAGAAAGGTCCCAAGATGTAATCCTATGGATTGGTGTCAGGCAATGTAGCCTAACTTGATAAAGCAACATGTAGACTAGACCGTAACGTGACGTTTATTGGAAAGTTACACAAAGCAACGTCAGAACAATTAAATACATTTTGGTAAATGAAAGAAAGTGCTTGCGTAGGATCTTATGTAACAGGCATGCTGATATAAGACATACTTTTGGAGAGCTGACGGTACACCCTACTGAAAAAGCACACTAGCACATAATCAAGTTGACAGTGCATAACGGGATTCTTGCCAAGACCGAGTCTTGGCGAACGCCAACAGGCTAGTGGAATGTTGGAGGCTGACATGAGCCAGCAAGACGTTGCAGCACGGTTCCAGAGTCACTGGGAACACCACATCACTTCCCAGCAGGACACCGCCCCACCGCATACAGTCCAGGGCCTCTTTCACGAGAATGACATAATTGGTGTCTTGCCGTGGCCACCAGTTTCACCTGATTTGTCACACATAGACAACGTGTGGGATGAAATGGAATGTCGCCTCCGCCTGCTGCCGCAACAGCTATCAAATGTCCTAAGGCTACTGGATGACATTCAACAAAGGTTCCATTTCAACATTCAGATTGGCGCCAACAGACTGCAGTGATGAACCCAGGTGGACAACACACTCGGTATCAGTCTTGTCATGGTCAACGCTGCTGCTGAAACTTTGACCATGAAAACAAGACACAAAAATTAAAGCAATCGTGTCATTGTCACACGAGAATAAAGACGTAATGTTGCAGTTACATAATTCTTTGTGTGTATAATTTAAACCACCTTTTGACAATATAATAACATTTGTATCGCGCACAGTTTCTTTTTGTGGCTGGTATAATATACTAGCCACAAAAAGAAACTGTGGCGATTACACGGCCGTATATTATACCAATGTAAAGGCAGAATAAGATGGTTTCTCTCTAGACATTTTCTATTAATGACACATGGATCATGACTGGAACGAACGGTCTACGTGAAATGCCGAAACGAGCTGATCGATGAATTAAATACCAACAGATTCGTCTGACGTTCCAGGGGCAGTGGTTGCAATAAAACACGCCTACGTCAACACGGGGCGGCTTATGTTGTTACTTATTATGCCATCAGTAAAGGTTTCAGATGTTCTGTTTCCAGTGGACACAAGAACATAAGTCATACAATGTACGCAAGCCCTTTATGGCATTGTCCCCGAGGTGCTATAATTAGGACAAACAATGACTATATGTTGCTCCACTTCGGGCGGGGCTTTGGCGACAGGTGCTTTATGCACAAGAACACTGGCAGCCGTCTATTGTCGTCTGATTTACGCTTTCGCGCGGGGCTTTGGCGACAGGTGCTTTATGCACAAGAACGCTGGCAGCCGTCTATTGTGGTCAGATTGATGCACAAATCGTCTCCGGCTGCTTTAGTGTTTTCCGCTGCTCATTTGTCGCGAGCATTTTAACGGCAGAATAAAGAGCAGCTTGATTTAATACAGCTTTCCAATAATACAAATGTGTATTCAACAGTTTGGTAATGCCAAGTTACAAAGAGTTACATCTATGTCCGTGTAACAAACAATTGTGCTGCAACATATGATATTATAAAGGTAAAAAAAATCGTGCGTACGATCGAGCGTGCGTGTATATGATTTTAAATGTGACGATGTCGCAGCTATATAGCAGAGAGCGCCCTTGTGTTTGTTTGTGTGTGTGTGTGTGTGTGTGTGTGTGTGTGTGTGTGTGTGTGTGTGTGTGTGTGTGTGTGTGTGTGTGTGTGTGTGTGTGTGTGTGTGTGTGTGTGTGTGTGATGAGAGAGAGAGAGAGCGTGCGTACGTGTGTACGTGCGTGCGTACGTGTGTATGGTACTCAGCTCAGCTCTAGCACGGGAATCATTGATGACCAGTGTGTGTAAAATTGTAAGTACCGTTACAACCCACTTGTAGACTTGACTACGGTCACGCGAGTCTCCTGACGTAACAGACTTCTGCTGCACTGTACTGAGGCGGTTTGACAGAGAACATAGCCGCTTGTATTACTATGAAAGTCACTCGCGATGCGGCTGATTAGGGGAAGGGCGGGTAAAGTACGCCCCTCTGCCAAAGTGGGCCTGCCACAGCATTCCTAGTATGCAATGCAGTCAAAACAACGTTGGTAGTGTTCACAGACCCTTCACGGGACATAATTCAACGTCGTATTTGTTTCTTTGGCGCGAATGCAAAACGGTGAGTACCAAATGTGTGTTTTATGTACTTTGCTTAAAATAATTGATGTGCCTTACAGACGCCACCATTTCATAAATTGTCAGGATACTTAACACGGCAAGACTGGTAACGTGCCTACAACCAACCGGATCGAAGAAGAAAGGGCACATCAAAGCTCAAAGAAGACATACAAGGAAGACAGTGACACTTCGCCTTGTCTGTGTTGTTCGGATTTGTGTATCCAACAGCAGGAAATGTAAAAGCTGGATATATTGCGGGGCGCGTGACCGGTGAACACACCATGCATGTGCCGGGTATGAGCGTGGCGTGTTTATGTGCGATATTTGCGCTAACGATTAAGTGGCATCGCATAGCGTTGTGAGGGGGACCACTTTGGCCGCTCCACTAGCGGTCACAACCGCAGAGCATTGTCTCCCAACACCTTTGCTGTTGAGTGCTGCCACCTCACGGCGCTGGATAATCAAGCCTAGGTATTTGGCATGTGATGTGGCTGTTAGCCACGCCTCCACGTACACATGCGTGTAAACACGCGATGTCAATCTTGTAAAAACTGTTTACTTTGTCATGGGACCGTTGCTGTAAACCATAAACGTCATATACATTATTACTAATGTACAAATCACACATGGGTAGCTGGTTTGGATACATTTATATTATTGATACATTTCTGTTTCTTGCAAAGGTAGTTTATTATTAATGCAAAGGTAGTTTATTATTAAGCAGTTAGAAAATGGCGTCATAGAATGTGACGTTAAGGTTGGTGATGTAAGAAAGAATTTGTTCGAAAAATGGCGGACATAAAAACGTTATGATGACTTACGCTGCATTCACACAGCGCGTAAACGGTTTAATTGGAGGTTTAATTTCACAGGTGTGACAGTTACTGGATCCGCTCTATATGTGTCGTTTTCAAAGGAACTGGACATAACAAAAGAACAAGTTTATTTTCATCATAATATAATAACCGTAAACTACACCTCAGGTGAGATTACATAGTGTGTCTGTACAACTAGGTAATGACAAAGTGATACTACGTAATATGCAGACTTTAGTGTGAGTTTACATAGGAGATAATACATATTGTTCATATAGCACTACTTGCTTAAGCAACACGAAAATAAGTATTATATCATGTGTATACATGCATATATGTGTACAAGCAGGCAATATTATACAACGGTCTACATACATAATCGCATACATATATACGTACACACATACATATAATGATATATACATAAACATATATATGTACGTAAATGCATACGCATACAGACATTTAATTTATTTTACACACAACGCATGCAAGCATGTAGACTGAACGCGTCGTGGTACTATAACACAACAGACGCTTGCATCTCGCCAGCAGTGCCCCTTGCAACTAACTATCCCTGAGAGGGTGTGGTCGTTGGGGCACCTGTGACCACCTGTACATGTCTTTCTCTGCCACTTGTGACACGCAGGCGTTAAGTGCGGTCCTCTACATGATGTTGTCTTGCCAATTTATTTCCTGCTCATCTACACCCCTCATTCTGCCTCGTTGGACATTATGCCAGACCAGTAGATCGTTTGACATGTCCATACCATCTATACGTACACGGTTTAACCGTAGGGAGAGTGTTTGTATAGTGTCCGATGTTTCGAGTGATTATATGTCTCAATTCCTCGTTCGTGAAGTAGTCTATGTATGCGACGTGCACACTTTATCGGTTCCATTTTGTATTATATCTCCGAAGAAGAAGACAACCATTATGTTATTACTATTAAACAAATGAAATAATGCATGCACTTCGCCAGAAACTTGATACATCAGCATAAGCATCGAAAACTATACTTTATAAACGTGCTTCCACTTCCTCAGTCAGTCGATTTGTTAATTTGTCTATGGCGCAGAATGCATTGTTGTGGCGTATGCCAGAATATCTTGCTTTGTTAGAACACAATGTATGAGACAGGTAATATTAACGTCCATATCCAGGGAAACAGGCTTCCGGCACCTTGAGTCACGGCTGATATCGTCGGCAAGATGTCAGTTGTTTCTTTCGGATTACTGTCCCGAAAACAAAAATAATAACACAATGATTAATGTATGTGTATAGAATATTAGTAACATATTGAATATCCATATCCTCCAATGTATTGCTCTAATATAGCCCAATATTGCTAATGCCCCTCCGTCGCTTGCCCACAAAATGACGTTTCTTTAATCGTGACCATTCGAATTTGCGAAAACAAGTTGAAAGCACCGCCCTTGCTGCTATTTATGAGCATAAAAACACATTGAGTTGATACTGTGGTTGTGATTATTATTAGTTAAGTTATGTGTCGTAGGCACTTTTCGGAAGTATATTATTTAGCCACGAGATTTTAATCGTATAAGCTACGTATATGCAAGTGTATGTGCGCGCGCGTGAATGTGGGTGCACATGCGCGTGTTTCCGTGCGCATATTTATATATACGATGTAGTGAGTTGATATCTCATGATACAGGGTAATCAGCAATATGTCGCATACAATATGTATGTGTTTATTGGTTATTTAGCAGTACTACTGGCCGATACGTGCTATCAGGACACATACTCGTTTACACTATGGGTTACACTACACTACACTACACTACACTACACTACACTACACTACACTACACTACACTACACTACACTACACTACACTACACTACACTACACTACACTACACTACACTACACTACACTACAATATACATGGGCTACATGGCATGGTCACCCTGGTGTGGCTCCTGGATGGTACTCACCCTGGCAGATATTGGACCACTTCGGTGTAGTCTTACGGTAATATATACTAGACACGAAAACCCTTTGCACGATACAAAGTTAACTATCTCATCAAATGTGGTTTAAATTGTACACACAAAGAACTATGTAACTGTAACATTACGCCTTTATTTAAATGTGAAAACAGTACGGCGGCTTTAACGTTTGTCTTGTCTTCATGGTCGAAGCAAGGATCTTATAGCTACACAAAGATACACAATTCCTCGCGATAACCCTTGACGCCACAACCACTAGCGCCATCTATATTTAAGCGTGTTACCGACGATGGCTATAGTATAGAATGCTTGGTCAAGTTTCAGCGGCAACGTTTGACGTCACAATACTAATAGCGAGTGTGTCGCCCGCGTGCCTTCATCACTGCAGTCTATTGGCGCCTTACTGAATGTTGAAAAGGAACCTTTGTGGAATGTCATTCCATACCCTTACGAGATCCTAGGACAGTTGTGGTGGAATTTTGGTGACTGGTGCTATTTCATTTCACACGTGCGTTTTGGTGACAAATCAGGGGAAACTGCGAGCCACGGCAGGATGCCAATATCGTTCCCACGAAGGAAGCCCTGGACAATGCTGTATGCGGTCGGGCGGTGTCCTGCTGGGAAGTGGTGTGGTGTTCCCATGACACTGAAACCTTGCTGCAACGTCTTGCTGGCTCATGTCAGCCTCCAACATTCCACTAGCCTGATGGCGTTCGCCAAGACTCGGTCTTGGCAAGAATCCCGTTGTGCCCTGTCACTTTCACTTTGTGCTCAGTGTTCTTTTCCAGTAGGGTGTACCACCAATTCTCAAAAAATCTGCCTTGTGTTTGTGTTACCATGCATGTTAGGTAAGACCCTACAAGAGCATTTCTTTTATAAAAAAATGTCTTTGTCTGACCTTGCTTTGTGTAACCTTACGACCAACATCACGTTATGGTATAGCCTAAATATCGCTGTATCCGATTAGACTACATTAAGCGAAATCAATCCAATGCTTTACATTTTGAGGCCTTTCGACCTATGTTGGGTTTCCTTGGGTGGTTAATATACAATACACGGTGGTCATTTGATAGTGACCCGGGCATATAGGGCTTACTGACCGACACATGGTAGTCGCCCTTATTCGTACTAACTATTACGTGATGGTCGCCCTGCCAAGTAATGACCATTGCAATGTGCTTAGAGAAATGTAGCGAGTTCGTTTTGATAAAGAAAATGCATTACCGTACATATGTAGTGGAGCAAGACATCCCCTCAGGATATCTACATGGCCAACATGTAACCAGTTCGTAGCATGTGGGTCGCCCACAACCCTCGTAGACTGTGACGACTCCGGTGTAGTTCTCTCCAATTTCCACTTCTATCGTAACATTGCCCTTGAAGAACTCACACCATATTCTCAGACCTAGAGGCAAAAACAGTGCAGTAGTGGTTAACATTTAACTAATGCGGCCACACAGAGAAAATCGACGTGTTCTGCAAATGACACTTTGTGTAAATTTAGAAGGTTGTACACACTCGATGCTTACGCAACACGTGACAAAACGTATTCGTAGTGAACCGCAAAAAGGTTGTTTTAAAGTTTAGTTTATGGAGAGGCTATGTACCAACAGGGGAGACTGACGCACTCGGCTCCCATTTCTCTGCAATGAGCTATCTGGCGGCTGTAGCCGAAAACGAGAATTTGAGGCCGGGCTACAAACTACCCACTACACTACAGCACTAGGCGCATCACAAATACCTGTTTAAATATCATTTAAATTATTTATGTAAAGGTTTGTCTACATAAATTATAGATGCATTATGCTGATTTTGTCAGCTTTCATGTGATATAATTATTACCCAATAACCATTGCATTGTGCAGTGTTTCCCATTATGACATACGCTGATTCTACTCGTGGACATTCACATCCAGATGCCACACTTCTGTGGAAGTTGTTATCGATTTCCTGTCCAAAACATTACGACAC